>JABXWE010102116.1:0-45387 GCA_014611495.1 Limonius californicus
GAAGGAACCCTTAAAAAAAAATCTGGAGAACCTACAACAGTTAAATTTATAAATAATGGTGTGGCACATCTGTTTAGCGAAATCCGATATGAAATGAATGGTGTTGTGATTGATTCCGTAACTAAACCAGGCATTACATCCACTATGAAAGGTTACGTTTCCTACACCTCCAATGATGTGAAAAAACTGCAAAATGCTGGATGGCTTCCCACCGACAAGAGCGATATAGTCGATGCAGCTGGCAACTTCAATGTCTGCATCCCTCTCCGAATGTTGTTGGGGTTCGCTGAAGATTACGGGAAGGTTATACTTAATATCAGGCAAGAATTGGTCTTAATTCGAAGCAATACAGACATTGATGCTTTGTTTAGCGTAGTTCAAGATGACGTCAAAGTTACGATTAACAAAATTTATTGGAAAGTACCCCATATTACTGCAGGTCTTGCACAAGAATTATCTTTAACGAAATATATAGATAAAAATATCGATACCCAAGTAGCGTTTAGAAGTTGGGCGCTTCACATTATCTCGGGTGTAAATGAAAATACTCGTCATTCCCACGCTATTGCAACCAGTACGAAATTGCAAACTCCGCGACAAGTTATCCTGGGTTTTCAAACAGGTCGTTCCTGAAAACTAAATAAAATTATGAGCGAATTTGATCATTGCAGTATTCAAAATGTTAGAATCTATCTAAACACCGAAAGATACCCCTACGATAATTTGAATCTCGATTTCACGCATAATCATTGTGCAACTCTCTACGAAATGTATTCACACTTCCAATCTGCATACTACAACAAACATGATGAACCTCTGCTTTCTCTAGCAGAGTTTAAGCAACGAGCACCTCTCATCGTTGTGGATTGCTCAAATCAAAAGGATTACATACAGGCAAATGCAGTGGTCTTTAGATTAGAATTTGAAACTGCCAACAACGTTGAGCCCGATACAACTGCGTATTGCTTAGTTTTGCATGACAAGGTGTTTACCTATAACGCTCTAACTAAAGCGGTTAAGCAACTGTAACCCTGGAACTGCTTAGTTTACTCGTTGCCGCAAACGAACCAACACCTACAGCCTCATACCTTCAAACAAACTGTTACCTATGCTTGTCATAGTAGATGTGCAATGCTTCAAGATTGGTAAAAATACATTTTCACCTAAAGAATTGGCTGCATACGATGGAAGCACTATTTCCCACTACATCTTCCGACCGCCTTTCCCATTTTCTACATTACCGGAAGATTTACAGAAGCAAGCGAACTGGTTAATGCATAATCATCATTGCATTAATTGGGATGACGAATTCGTGCCTGGCCACCTATTTCCGAAAATCCTGCAACGACTTGTGCGAGATGCCGATGTGGTGTACGTAAAGGGTTGCGAAAAGGCAAACTTCTTAAGAACTTATACTAACAAACACATCATTGAGATTGAGGAACATCCAGCTCTGTCTACATCTAAACCATCTTGCATGCACCACTTGAAATCCCAATGTTACTGCGCTTTATCAAATGTGTATCATTTACATCAACACTATGTAATGCACTAATTTTGCAAATATAACCTTTTTTTTATTTACTTGTTTCATTTAATTAAAATGTTTATTTGGTTGACAAAAATATTTATTGATTACATAAACAATCCTCAAGAACTTTACGAGTCTCTGCAATTCTTCTTTCGAATCTAATTCTATCTAATACAGCGGTCTGCCACGATCCTGTTCTAGCCTGTTGGTATGCATGCCTCCATACAACCATGTTATGAATTTTGTTCTTGCTCATGTCAAACTGCACACACTTTGCAACCATTTTCTTGCTTACTTTTATTCATGAATTCTTTTATTTCTGCAGTATGTTCCTCCAAATGCCTACACTCCAGTTCAGACACAAGGCAACTAGCACATATAAGTCCATTTAAAAATTTATCACACACCGATATCGCATCACTATACCATTTTTCTAATTCTGCAAGTTTTTCATCCGTTTCATATCGGTTTAGACCATATATCCTTTCGTGCGCTTGCATAAATTTCAAATCTGAAAACGTGCTTCGAGCTCTTGAAACAGCTGAATTTATATCTACAGCTGTCGGACGCGATGATTCTGCGTAACACATCCACATTTTTTTTTACTTCGACGAGTTATTAACACACAAAGTCTCCCATTTCTATATCACACCTTATAGTTGATTCACAATATTTCAGCATTTCTAGCATGCACACCACAATCTCCGTTTTAATGTTCAGATTCTTCAGAATACTGACGATATTGTCTTCATAATTGCCAGGCAAGTTTGCAATACCTTTGATGATGCTACTATAAAATTGTCGAAACTCCAGACTATACAGCAGTTCTACATGTTGTTGGATTAACGACAACAGGTCCCACAATTCCGAAACGGATTCCGCCCCTAGATAAATTTCGCAACCATTATCGTCCTGCACAACTATCACTTTGTTTGTGTTAATTCTCTTGAAAATTATTCTGCATCCGCCAATCTTCACTGGAGGCACCTCAAGGTCTTTTGATACGAAATAATTACATATTATACCTTGATTTTCCAACAGAACTTGCCAATCAGCCCCGTTGAAAATTACCCAGTCGTGCTTAAGACCGTGAAGTTCTACAACCGGAAAAAATGATCCATGCGATCGCAAACCGACGCTTACAAACTTCGAATTCGATTTATTCAGAGCATACGTTCGGCGATCCAAAAGCACCGGATACGGATTTAGTCTAGGGCTGCTTCCGACGGAAACTTCCGCAAGCTTCTTTTTAGGTTGATTTTTTACAAATTCTATCGATTGCATTAAATTCTCCATCCCCTGTTGAATGATTGTTACACCTTTGCAAACTACACTGATCGCCAAAACAGCACTGAACGTTGAAGCTCCAACTACCTATATATACATTTTTTTCAAGGTCGTGTGACCTTGACCTTCGACGCAGAACTCTATACATACATACGCAACTTTCTGCGCATTTACATTCCGCAGGCTACGTTTCCTGTTTCAATGGGTGAAGGTGACATTCTATCAAGGCTAAATTTCTTCAAGGTTATGAGACTTTTAATATATACGTTCAATCGGTAGGTGCACACACCAGTATTCGAATCTCATCATTATGTCGAACTTCTACAATTGCAACTCCGAGCAGTTTTTAGTTGAAGATGATGACGAAGACTCTTTCTACAACATCTTCAAGACGTTTGTTGAAGCAGCTCCTCCGGACGCAACTCGAAAACTCTACGCCGTTGCTACTATCCAATATTCTCATCATATCAAACATAGTCTCCTAGACGAAACAACATTTTTGACTACGCTACCTGCTGTTGTCTACGATCCATTGAAGGATTGGTTTCGGGAAAACGTATTAACCCCTATACTACGCAAAATGATGCGTTATGTGCACAGCAGCTTGGTCAATATATCGTTTCATTGGGAAGTATAACAAATAATTTGCAATACCCATTTAACCTTGAACAGTGCGTATAATTTGACTTGCGATTGACCTTCGCCTTCAGTTGGTTTTTGACATTCCTATCACGATGTGCTTCGATGCTCGAGCTCCACATTTCGAAGCCTTTACGGAACGGCTTCGAACATTCAAGAATTGGTCTGGGGTTCAAACTCCTCAATCACTTGCAAAAGCCGGATTCTATCGAAATGGTGAGGGTGTTGATGATGTCCAGTGTTTCTCTTGCGGCATTCGAATGTGGGACTGGAAGCCTGCAGATGATCCTTTGTCTGAGCACCTAAAATACTCACAAAGCTGTAAGTTTGCAAATCTCTTGAAGAACTTGCAAACTACAAAGCAGTCAATCGAGAAATCCTACGACCTCCTCGGAATACCTAAAAACGCTTCGCAATGCAACGGTGTGGATGTTGCAGGAAACAACCCCGATGCAAGTACTCAAGATCGTGAATTTATTAAATTGCTATTAATACTTGTTTATAACCATTTGTAACATTTGATACAAATACTGTATTACATTAATAAATGTGTGAATCATTCTTCAATATATTTTAATATTTCCCACCATTTGCATATTTTGGGGAGAGCGGGTATAAATGGCGCTCCTATTTATATTTTTACATTAGGCAGCTGATAATACACCTATCAACATGGTGCGCAACACTTTGACTCGGGAGTATATATTAGATAATATCGCTAGTACAGACAATTGCTTTAAGTGTGCTATTGCAAAACTTCAACGGATAGTTGTTGACGATATCCGCAAGTTGTTAATATTAGCTCATCATGATCCTTTAATAATTACTGGAAATGCAACATTTATTCGCAACGGTGTAGAAATGGTACATACATTCACTTCCGAAGTATATTATTATACTATTCTGAGTGTGTGGGATGAAGACACTTTTAACATCAATTACGACTTCGAGGGCGGACAAGATATTCACTTGCAACGGTTATATTTCGAAGTTACTAGTGATTTTGACGTTCAGGATGTGGATTGCTACACATTTCACAAGATATGCTTAACTTAATAATAATTATATTTGCATCTATGTATTTTTTAAAAATAAAAGATATAAAAAAGTCCTAGCCATGCAACAAAATGATCTTAACCTTGAACATGGTCTTGCCTTTGATCTGTGTCCTCGTCCTTGACCTTGTCCTTCTCCTTGTCATTCAACAATGACCTTGGTCTTCTTCAATGACCTTGGTCTTGCTCAATGACCTTGGCAATGACTTTCAACAATGTCTTTGACCTTGCACAATGACCTTGGTCTTGCTCAATGACCTTGGCAATGACCTTCAACGATGGTCTTGACCTTGCACAATGACCTTGGCCTTGCTCAATGACCTTCAACAATGTCCTGAACTTGCACAATGACCTTGGTCTTGCTCAATGACCTTGGCAATGACCTTCAACAATGGTCTTGACCTTGCACAATGACCTTGTCCTTGAGCTTGAAGGTCAAGTGGTGGGGGGTGGATCTACAACTGTCCAAAATAATCTACTGACGTGCGCTTCCCACCTGCCTTCCACCAGTTATTGGTTACTCAAGTGGATGGATCCTTTGAAAAGCTTGCCGACCCCAACTGACAATGTGTGTTACGAATGTAACCGAATCATGTGTTCGCATTTATCTTTCCTTTCTCTAAATTTTTGTTCTAAAATATCTGTGCTAGCTCTATGTGACCTGTTACATTTAAACAAGAAATTTTTTATATTATTATTTGTTTTAGAACATCAAAAGATAGACGAATGGCTTACATGGAAATGTTTGTATCGGCTACCATGATATTTACTTAAATACAAAACTCACTTGTACGTACATGCAATTAATATTCATTAGAAGATGTGTTTTTAGATGATTAGATTGATAACAAAAAATACATTTAGTTTTTTTTAAAGCTTTTGTTACACTCATTGTGTTCGGGTCAATATGACTCGACGATTAGTTTGGTCAAAATTTAAGGAACAAGAAGCGAATTATTATCATAAATGAACGTATTTTCCTGGTTTTGTTTTATTTTCATAGAAATGAGTTATATTTCTACATTTATTGAACAAGTTTCAACATGGGAGTTATTTTCTCCGCAATATATTCTGCCAATGAGTACCCATGTGTCAGCTTCGTGATAGTTTGATACTAGTCTAATAAGAAACAACAGTAGGAAGAAATTATTGAAGACTTGCAGTAAAGGATGGTTGGCGGATAGGGTACCAGAGGAACTTTTGTATGCTTCTAATGGTGATTATAGTGCTTCTGAAGTAGAGGACCATTTGTCCATAGCTGAGGTGTATAGTGAATCGGATGATGAAATGGAAGCTACGATTCCATATAAAGCTGCTGTGGCTAATAAAGTAACTTCATAAAAGGGCAATGTAGATTGTAATATGGAATTGTAATATACATAATCAACAAGGTAGATTTTCAGCAGCAAGTTTCATTTCTTTGAATCCTGGAACAACAAGGTGGGTTACGTCTAGAATACATAATATAAAAGCCACGTATTCCTTATTTTTCACGCCAAAAATAGTAAACTTCATTTTTAAAATGTCAAATTTAGAAGAGAGAAGAATTTATGGCGACCAGTTGCAAGAACTAACAGTAGTTGAATTAGAAGCATATTTGGGCCTACTGCTACTAGCTGGAGTGTATAAGCCTAATGAAGAGACAACAGTCGGCCTATGGGTTGGAAATGTAGGCTGCCCCATTCTCAGAGCAACGATGTCGCTACAACGATTTTGTAATTTCGCAAATAATTCGCATTGACGTTAAAGAAAGTAGACCACAACGTCTCCAGACTGATAAATTAGCTGCCATACGGGACTTGTGCAATGAATGAGTTGAAATTCTACCTAAGGTGTAGAGCGTTAACGAAAATAAGAGTAGATGAGCAACTGGTACCTTTTAAAGGCCGTAGCCCATTTAGACAGTACATAGCCAACAAGCCAGCCAAATACGGAATCAATATTTGGACCTTATGCGATTCTGTAAATTCTTATACATATAACATGCTAGTATACTTCGGAAGAAAAGAAAGTAAACCTCCAGAGAAAGGTCAAAGTAAAACAGTTGTGCTAGACCTTACCTAAGGTCACAACGTAACGTGTCATAATGTTTTTACCTAGCACGACCTGGGACAGATGCTATTAAAAAGAAATGTAACCACGCTTGGCAATATTAGAAAATATAAACTTGAATTGTCATCTGCATTAGTCTGGAACTGGAAAGAAGTACTTTCTTCAAAGTTCTACTTCACCAATAACACAACGGTAGTTTGCTATATTCCGAAATGAAATAAAAATGTAACACGCATGAACACCATACACCACGATTCGGGTTTGTGTGATAAAGATCATAAAAAGCTGTTTATGATTTTAC
Source organism: Limonius californicus (assembly GCA_014611495.1). NCBI lineage: Eukaryota > Metazoa > Arthropoda > Insecta > Coleoptera > Elateridae > Limonius > Limonius californicus. The sequence goes on from JABXWE010102116.1 coordinate 6,866, forward strand.
ATTACAACAAAATCAAGGGTGCTGTAGAAACTTAGTAGAAAGTTAGCTACAATATACACCTGCAGATGACAAACTAAAAGATGGCCAATGACTATCTTTTATAATATTATGGAGGTTACAGCTTACAACGCCTATGTTCTGTGGTGTGAAGTAATTCCAACCTAGAATGCTGCGACACTTACGAAACATCGACTATTTCTTGAAGAACTGGGTAATTCCTTGATCATTCCATTACTTCAAGATAGGAAACAACTTCCTCGAAGTATTCCTGCAGCTGAGATTGTCATAAGGTCACGACCTTAGTCGTAAATCGAAGTAAGAGAACAAACTACCACAAACAAGCGTAAAAGATGTATTTAATGTTCCTCTTCAAATGATAATAAATCGAATATACTATGTTATAATTGCTCAAAATATGTATGTAAAACTCATGTATGTAACTACTGCCAAGACTGCAAAAAATAAATGTATGATATAACTACTGAGTTTTTCAGATGTACTTACATAACAATTGTTTATCCATTAACACCACTTATAAATAAACTTTTGGTCAATAAATATTACATATCTTATTTCTTATTATTATTTAGAAAACACATTACTCCCATATAAATTTAACAACAATAAAACGACAACCATGTTCGCTCGAGTCATATTGACCCAATCACAAAAAGTGTAACCAAAATGTGAACACAATAAGGTTAAGTGCATCTCTCTGTGAAGTCCTTCAATCTCTCATAAAATTTCTAGTGTCCAGTAGCATTACTTTCTCAAGGAAATTTTTCTTGGTTTCAAGTATTGTGTGGAACAGAATAGATTTAACCAGTACTACAAGACATTTATTCATAAACTTCAGTTGATAGTGAAAGAATAATCGATAGATTAATTCGGTATGTGCTCCTAGTGCCTCAACTTTGCATTTGCTTATTAATCAAGTCCTCAGAAGAAATTTGTGCGGACTGTTATTATTTTGTATCGCTTTTGGGAATGAAAAGCAATGAAAATATACAGATTGAGTTACTACAAATATGGAAATGGAATGGTTTGACAATGAAACGTTGTTTTCTTACATCGAGTGTCAAATAACTTACTAAAACAATATCATTTTATAATATAGTTTCTGTTATGAAAGATAATAATGGAATTATGACGTTGAACTTGCAATTTCAGCTTTTACTGTATACGGAATTTAAAGTTAGAAAGTCATTATTATGCTATATATTGCCGTCCTTAGCCTTCCAAAAGGCGTCATTAATTTTTAAGCATGCCTCTTGTTTTTTTATCTGCTGTAGTTTCCCAGTGTAAAAACAGATATAGTTTTATACTATGGACAATTGTCGAACTTGTAACGAAGTTTTTGGCGACAACGCATTTTTAATTTGTGTAGGAAATTTTCGCGTTGTTAATTCACCGTTGGAGCGCGCGCGGCGCTGCAAGTGGAGTTTAGCGAAGCGTTCCCCACTACCCGACAACCGAAGGGCGAACAGACCGAGCCAGATCAGATGGAAAACTGGTACAAAAGGAGCTCCTCGAGGAAAATCTTTAACTTTTGAGTCCAGATTAGAAGAAAGAAGTCGAGCTTAGAAAACCTGTCCTGACCTGAAACTTATAATCCGAATTTTGTATCCAAATACAATTTACCGCCAACCTGAGAATCCTGCCTAAAAATCCTGAGAAGTTCTGTCTTAATCTGGTGCAAACCGCATTCTGACAGCAATTACTTTTCCCTGTGCTCAAACCCTAACCTGGGATTGGAATCCCGAGTTTTGCTAACAGCGATCCCAGTTTAAATAAACCCAAACACTGAATTAATCTGGTGCAAACCGCATTATGCAAGTGTATCCTATCCCGTAAATAGGCCCGAATAATTAAAGCAAATTCACGTATCTCGCCTCAGCTAGCGAAACCCCAACGAATGAAGTCATATAATTCTGTCGGCAAAGGCAACCTACGTTTGAATTCTGAATACGTTCTAAGAATTTCGCCGCATTTAAAAACACCGATAAAACCCCGCCGAACTACGACCGCTTACAAATTCACAAACTTGATTCACCGCACCTGTACTAACTTTTAGTAACGACACCGTAGATTCCAGCCTGATATAACCTGTGTATTAATAACATTATTTGATTTATAATTTAGCTAGCAGTAACCTCACATTCCGAGCTCCGCGTGGATTTCAGGGAAGCGACGGCACTCCGTCCCGTGCGCAGCGGACTGAATTACCGACATTCCAGGACCGGACTACGGCCAAATTAATTTCATTTGGAATACTCCGTTTAATTTTCTTGTGTGTTCATTTAAATCCGAATTTGGAAATTTTAGTTGCATTTATTATTAGAATAATCAAACACGTTAATTAAGATAGAATTGTACAGTGGTATAGGAATAAACATTATAAACTTTTAACAAACTTTATATCCAGCGAACCCTGGGCTATGAGCTTGCCCGGCACCGACCAGGAGGATTACAAACTAACACACATTTTCCTGGGGAAACAAATTTCTCTTTCCTAATTGTTTTTCGCAAGCATATTGACAGTCTGCTAATTTTCTCTTTAAATGCATATACCTTGTTTTTCTAGTTGTTATAAAATAGAAATCATATTTAGATATAAAGAATTAATATTTTAAGTATACATGCTGCTCCCTTAAGTATCAAACCATGCCGCCCTTGATAAAAGCCCTATATGCGCGTGTACCTGCAATAATTATAGATTTTTACTAAGAATAAAACTCTGACAGAAAAACTGTATTGTAGTCAAAGACCTACTAGAACATAATATAATTGTATGCCAAAATCTACATTATTTAAGCGAATAATCGCTGTTCGAAAACAAAAATTTGAAGAGTTTTTATAGATTGTTCTGCATTGTTGGCATCTTATACATTTTGAACTACTATACATTACATACGTGGTATATTTCCGTAAGTCAACTAAGCAAGGTTATAGACAAAGTAACAATCTTAAGTTTATAACAAATTTATATTAGAATCACTTTAAACTGTAGGTCCCCTTTGTCAAATACACAGCGTGTGTTCGGAATGTTATGCAGAATCCAGAAACTTACGGCGCTTATTCAATTATTGTCCTTTTATAAAAAGAAACTTATTTCTAATTAGCATTCTTAAATCTGAAACATTTAAATATCGAAAAATATACTTTAAATGTAATTACTATGGTAAGTCACGAAACTGAACGAGAAAATGAACATGCGCTACAGTATACGAGATTATTTACTGGTTTAATTAATTAAAATCCAAGGTGCCCAAACAGAATCAGTCTTTTAATACTGAGTAGTAACAAAGGAACCTGTAGATAAGGATAGGGTCTTGGTGATGACAGTTTTAATTAAATACGATGTTTGGTTCAATGTACTTTTAATTACGGCCTGTTAATGAAGCTTTGGTGGTGGAATAACATGTTTGACTCCTAATAATGAAGGTATTATTTCAGGGATTCACATGAACGATTCCTCGAGCCCGATAAGACTGTGTGATTATAAACATCTATAATACACATGCATCAGACAATACAGCCACATTTCCTTGGGCGATCGTCAGAAGAATTCTCTTTGTTAGCCGCGGCATCTATTGTTGAGCAACAATCGTCTACCAAAACTTTTATTGAATATCGTGGGGTTGCTTTCTTTGTAACACACACACAAATATCCGTTTACCTCCTTTGTTGCATGTAGCACTAAATTAATTTCAGGCTTAAGCCGTCTGATCTGTAATACCACGCAGGAAATATATATTTCTTTGTCGGAAAAACATTTGCTGTTAAAATATTCGTCGAAAATGTATAAATTAAAACGAATCAAGGCGACCTTCGTTTCAACGCAAAGCAGATATGAAGAGACGAGGAAAAAACCAATTTTAACCCAACGCGCTTCGTAAATTACATACTATTACTCAAAAACAAAGAGAACGTTTTCACAGAGCATTAGGCTCAACAAAATTCGCATTCCCTATGTGGTAAAGCCTCAACGATAGAAATCGGAAACTGCTGACTGCGTTTCCCATTGAATATACTGAATTAGAAAATATGCAGGTTCGCGGTTCTTACGGTTGTAGTAGCTAAAACTTTTGTTCTAATCGTCGTTACTTTCACAGTAAGCTTGTCTGCGAAACCCCATGTGGCAGGGTATATGTTTCTTATAAGCAAAATGCAGCTTAAGCACTTGTATTATTTGGGCAATCGGTCAACGTCACCTTGTAAGTTAAGAAATTTGCAGAAACTTGAAGGCACTTAGGCGATACGTGAAGGAGATTGATGAAAATGAGAAATGGGTTTTAGTGTGATCCTAAAACAAAAAATGTTAATAAAATCGACAAACTGTGTAACTACTTTTATTGACACATAAACGACGTTCCAGATGCTGTTTTATTTTCCTAATTGAATTGGAACGAAACTAATATATATTTTTGGAAGCAATAAAAAGATTTGAATACATATAATTAAGCTCCAAACCTTTTTTCGTTAAATTGTCACTAAAAACAACCAAAAGTCTACTCAATATGGGCATAAATTGTAGTTCTTCAATAAAATTAATGAATTCAATAAATAATGACAGAACATCTGTTCTAGATAATATCATTGTTCATTAACACCAAAGCGAAATTTCTGTATAAAAATGGCATAAATGTCTGTAAAATTTATGTGTCCGCTAAATTTGCTACGGATAAATCTTGTACGTTAAATAACTTTAGTTGTAGATTAAGACAGGAAATAAAATATTTATGTAAATTAACAACTTGTTGGCTTAATCCAGCTAACTAATATTAGCTTGCTGTTCAGTTAAAGTTACTACAGTTAATAGCATAAACTAAAACACAATTAACGGTCACATAACTTCCTTGTCTTTATAAAACATTTGTAGTAAGCTCTATCCGAATGGAAGAAGAAGGGCTCAGTTGCAGTTTTGCTGACAGCTGATGTATGTGTTGATATTCACATAAGAATAAATAAAATAAGCAGGAATAAAAATCAACCAAATATCGGTAAGTATGTTGGCGGTACCTTCCGGCTACTAAAATATTAAACTTACTATCAATCAATCATACATTTTATGAGTGTAACTGAGCAAAGCAATCACATACTCTTAAATTATTGTTCTTGAGGAGTTGACTTAGTTGCTCTTAATAGCGTATTCAATTTCATTTACAATGAGAAACGTTGTGTGTTGAAGATGTACCGATTAATTCATGTAAAATGATCTTACAGGAACGGCTTCCTTTTTTTCGGATAGGTTATTTACAATCTGCTCTACATGGAGTATTAAGCAAATGAGATTACGTTTAGAAGGCTTGATAGGAGAATCCATTCATCGATGGTACTCCTGTAGTACTCCTTCCACTTAGGGTGCTGTTAGCAGATCACGCGGCCATCTTCTATTTAATCGTCTTACAGGTAAGTGGTCGTTGGATAATTGCTGGACTAGTTCGTTGCTGTGTGCCTGGAGGTTCCGATGGTAGTTCTCTGCAAATCTCTGGATTTCGTCGGCTACGAATGGAATACCGAAATCTTTGTGTATCGTCAGATTGGAAACGTACCAGGGCGCATTCACCAGGGAAGTGTTTTAGATTGGACTTGTTGGATGGTTTTATTCGTGTGGAACGGCTTCTGAACACGTTGACAAATATAATAATTATATTAGCATTAGTAATGAGGAGGCGGCCATGGGCTAGAAGTTAGCGCGTTAGACTTCTACGCTGAAGGTTCTGAGTTCAATTCCCAGTACCGGAACATCGGATTTTAGCGGCCGTTCTCCTTCGCAAGGCAATGGCAAACCAGCGAAGTAATTTGCCTAGTAGATTTTCTCTGGAGTAGAAGTGTTTACACTTCCCGTGGTTCGGAGTCCACGTTGAGCTGTAGGTCCTCGATGTATGTGGCACTCTAAAGGCACAACACAGGCATATGAGAGAAGATCGGTATGTCTTATAAGAGATAAAGCACTCGAAGACGAAGAAGTGTGTTAATTGAATACCTTTCAATTTATCCAATTTGATTCAAAATTCCAAATCTGAAGAAGATAACATTTGCGGTTCCGAGACAGATAGTATTGGAACAAAATGTAAATGTATGATAGTTGATATTATATACACTGTGTCTATAAAGTAACCCCCCCCCAACTAATTTTTGAACGACTTGATATTTTACCACAAAATTTGGTGTGCTTTAATGGGAAGTTAAATATTATTTTTTAGCCCATGATTAAATTTTCTATCATTTAAAATGGCGGCTGGGCGCCATTTTGAATTTTTATTTTAAATAGAAAGGGGGGTCGAGTGACACCTCATTTGAAAGGTCTTTTAATTCTGCGTCTGATCCTAGAGTTTCAAAGAAAAATATTCAGCCAGCACAAAATTACAAATGTTTGAAGATAAAGAAGTCTATTTAAAAAAACTAAGAATTACAGCAAAAAGAAATTAACTTAAGTGTTCAAAATGTTCACCATTCACTTCTTGGCACATAAAAAGTCGGTTATGAAATTCCTGCCTTACATTTTCATAAGTTTCTGGAGTGATATTTCTGCAAACTTCTGTCCAGTTCTTCAATTGTTTCTGGACGGGTTCTGTACACTTTTGATTTCAGATATCCCCATAAAAAAAAATCTAAGGGGGTTAAATCTGGGGACTGAGCCGGCCATTCCACAGGCCCCCGGCTACCAATCCATTTTCCAGGAAAATGTCCGTTGAGGAAGTCAGAAACAGGCATTTTTAGAAGAAATAATGAACTAAATTTACAATAACGTAGATATTTTTAAGTGAAAATGCCAACCGAATTTACACTTGACAGTTGTAGTTAAGATTAGCTTATAAATGACAACAAACAGCAAAAAAACAAATGAAAAAGTGGACTACCTACTTGATAAAAAAATCCAGAAACAATTGAAGAACGGGAGCAACGCATTACAGAAGTTTGCAGAAATATCACTCCAGAAACTTATGAAAATGTAAGGCAGGAATTTCATAACCGACTTTTTATGTGCCAAGAAGTGAATTGTGAACATTTTGAACACTTAAGTTCATTTCTTTTTGCTGTAATTCTTAGCTTTTTTAAATAGACTTCTTTATCTTCAAACATTTGTAATTTTGTGCTGGCTGAATATTTTTCTCTGAAACTCTAGGATCAGACGCAGAATTAAAAGACCTTTCAAATGAGGTGTCACTCGACCCCCCTTTCTATTTAAAATAAAAATTCAAAATGGCGCCCAGCCGCCATTTTAAACGATAGAAAATTTAATCATGGGCTAAAAAATAATATTTAATTTCCCATTAAAGCACACCAAATATTGTGGTAAAATATCAAGTCGTTCAAAAATTAGTTGGGGGGGGGGTTACTTTATAGACACAGTGTATAATATAAAACCTATTCCTTATAACCAGGCTATTTAGAACGCCTAAATAAAGATTTCGAAAACTGAGTTTCTATCTTCAGTAAGAACTTGAACTAACTACAGTAATTTGGCTGAGGAATACCTTTGAAGGTAAGTTCTTTACCGAATTACCAATATGAGTTCAATACTAATCTACTAACAAGCGAAAGATTAAATACTGAATCTTTGTCAAGGCTCGGTAAGCTTAAACGATTAATAAATTATTTTCAACAAATGAATTAAATTTAAATAATAGCTCAATATATAAATTTAAAACATCCCCTATTTCCCTTATTTCTGAAAATATGAGCAATGTAGTTCTTTTCTTGAAGATACTTCCATTTTAGATTTTAGAGCTCTTAATTTTGTAACATACCCTGTCTCGTAAATATTGTGCTTCCATTGTTAACTTATCTTCAGAAGTATTCCTCCGCAAAATTTTTTCAGATAGAACAACTTTATGAGTACTTGCTGAAGATGGAAACTTAGTTGTCGTAATGCGTTTATTAAAGTTTTATATAGCTGAAGCACCATCTGGATTCAATCCTATTATACAAAGTGGTCCTGTATAATTGGTCTAACTTTTCTTTGGTTTGTCCTTTGCTATATTTTTCGCTTCGTTCCTTTTTCCTTGTTTATTAGTATATATTCTTGTTCTGTGCATCTCTTCCATGTTATTGCTGGTATTTTTCGTGTCCTTTTTCCTCCGATGCTGTATTTCATTGCTTATTTTATAAGGTGTGTATTTGGTTTTCCTAGGGTATGTCCTATCCATCGCCATTTCCTACTCTTTCTCGTTAATTGCGCTTTCTCTTGTGATATTTTTCTCCATAATTCTTCATTCGTTATTTTTTCTGGCCAGTTTCTTCCTAAAATTTTTCTTAGGCTTTTGGGTCTTGTTTAATGTCCATGACTCGCTGCCGTACATTAGAACACTTTTCACATTCGTATTAAAAATGTGTATTTTTTTTGTTAATTCATTTGATTTCCATATTTTCCACAATTGATTAAATGCGGGTTAATCACTACCTAATTTTCTTCTGATGACTTCTTTGCTTCCTCCACTGTCATCGATTACACTTCCGAGGTACACAAGTTCGTTGACATTTTCTAATAATTTTCTTTTCAACATATTTTCGGTGGGGTTGTTTGTGTTGATGCGTAAAGTCCGTGTTTTTGGTATATTGATACTTGGTCCTGTCTATTCTACGGTATAAGATAGATATGGTTAGATACAGTAAATACAATTAAGTTAGTTCAAAATGTTCTACAAAATCCTTCTGTAATCTTCAGAGAGCATATCTTGAATTAGGAGAATTTTTCCAAAGAGGAAGACTGTTACGGCAAATATCAACAGCATACGTAGCATTGCTAGGTAAACGTGTCTAAGAATCTTAAGGGACTCTGAGTATAAGTACATATACCTTACACATATGTTTCCTAGATGTAATCGCAGATATTCTTATTCTAAAAATAAAAGTGGACAACAAGGAATACAGCTTTACAGAAGTGGAAACGTTTACATATCTGGTAACATTAGTGACAAAGAAACCGGGAAGCAGTGAGGAGATTGAAGCAAGAATAACAGCAGGAACCAAAAGTGCGCATGCAATGAAGAATATAATCTTGGGTCACATGTTCTCTAGGTCGGTGAAACTACGAGTGTACAAATCAATCATAAGACCTGTTGTTACATATGCAAGTGAAGTGTGGACTCTAAGAAAACAGGAGCAAGTAAGATTGAGTGTGTGGGAAAGGAAAATATTGAGAAAGATATATGGGGGAAAAATCTGGAGGGGGGATGGGAGAGGAGAACGAACAGAGAAATTAGGGAACTGTATGATGATGCAGCTATTGTGGGAGTTGTTAAAGCTCAAAGATCCAGATGGTTCGGCCGTCTTACAAGAATGAGCGAAGAGAAAACAACCAAAAAAATATGGGTCGCGGAGGTGGGTGGAAGGAGGAGACGTGGAAGGCCCCGAACGCAATGAGGTGCAAGAAGACCTGACCTACATAAATATTCGAGAGTGGGAAGCGAAAACCAGGGATAGAAAAGAATGGGCATCAATCGTACAACAAGCCAAGGGCCTACGAGGCCCATAGTGCTACTATATATATATATATATATATATAGCTATGAGCCCTTTTCTGGCCTAGCTTCCAGCTAATAACTTGTGTACCCAGCTCAGATTTTACGATAGAACACCTTTCAAATAAACCCGTATCTCAGGTTTAGGTCGCTCTTACCTTTTTCTTTCAACCAAATTTGTTAAGAACACCTAGAAATCACTCTTCGTTGCACAGGTTTAGAACTTGCTTTATTTTTCCAAATTGTACAAACAGACACCGAAATCTTAATTACTCGAATAGGATAACTTCTATTTCAATTTATTTTAATTTATTGCTGCGAACAACGAAAGGTCTGAGGGACCATCCACCCGTCTTCCTTCCGGGATTGTTTTAGGCTGCCAAAAAAAAAATTGTTTGTTTATTATTTTTCCTTCGTTACCTTAACTCCCTGTTACCATCTCTCCGCTCATGTCAGTAGTTCAAAGCCTACATACATTCTACATCGGCACGTGATCTCGATTCATCCTACAGTTTTACATTATACAAATTATAAATAAGCATATTACCAAATTCATATCGATGCAAGACAGCAGCACCTGTATACCACAGCAATATATATATATATATATATAAAGATTCGCAATGGTCTAATACCTTTTAATAATAGGAAATAGAAAAGAGCCCCAGGGAAATCGTTCACCAAAAATGGTAGTTGCTAAAATTTAAGTTGCCATTTATGGGTTTTGGTTATATAGTAATGTTTTCAGCAATCACACTAAATTGTATGCAAAAAATATGTAGGGAATTAATATTCAGTACATTTATTAATTTAAAAAAATACGATATAGGTGGAGGAAGATCCAACCATTACATCTCTCGACAAAACACAGGACAAAGAAATCAGAAGTAGGAAAATATTTAAAGTATACTTTTGGTTTGCCTTTTCTGAATCCTGCCCAAATTGGAGAAATTGTTTTACTTTTTTCTTCTCTTTCTTGGTTGAAAATCATAAGAATTGATTTACTTAGTAGAAAATTATATCAAAAGATGCAATATTTCCACCTGCAATTTAAATATAAATGTCTAGCCGCTTACATAGAACAACGAATGCCTGAGATAAACTACCTGCCCGCTGATCGGGATTATTCTCGGTTATTTTTAGAATGAATTAGAATTTTCTTCTTAGTCCTTGCCCAGATCAACAAGATTATTGACACTTTTCTCGGTTCTGTCCATAAAAATACTTGAAAAGAGAAATATCATTTTATTAGTTCAATATTACAGAAGAACAGGCTGGATATACATCTTACAACTTATCAACTTTAAATACCATAAAAAAACAACTTAAAAATTTAAAGTGCAAACGCAAAAACACGCTTCTTGAATTGCGTGTCCCCAAAGTACCATTCATTCTACATACAATTCAAACTCTAAGGATGCTCTACCTAAACAGAAAAGCAAAGATTGCTGTGGAGATTTAATCTTTTCTAGAATCAAATTACGAAGAACTTTCTTGTGTACGTTTTACAACTTGAATTATTTATTTGAACTTAACAATATTTAATTACCGTTGAGTCGATATAGAAAATTATATTATTCTTACACATCAACGCTACGTTAATTAACATTTCTTTCGAATAAACACCAAGGAATATAAAAATATCGTTACAGGCTTTAATAGAAACAATAAACAAAATAACACACTGCTAATTGTCAATTTATAATCTAAACTTAGGTCTAATGATTTTCTTTCAATTTATATAAATTAATTTAAAAAATATTTGTTGTATTACATTAAAATTGCGTAAAAATTACTAATACTTTAATTATTTTTATTTCGAATCGTATTAATTATTATTACACAATAATTTACAAACATTAAAAAAGACTTAGGTAGGATTTTTCAAATTTGATAAACAAATATGTCTATTTTAGGAACCGTAATTAGCAATGCAGGTCTAACTGTTACCTATAAATGATCTTATGAATTTTATCACCTTCTAAAGCACTTCTACATATTTTAGAAAGGCAGACCAAGAAGCTGACATATCTTGCCCGTTAAATAATTTAGAACTTGGTAATATTACCCAAGTTGTACAATTGAAAATTTCAATCTCAAGCTGGCGTCGTCAATTTAGATATGTTGAAATCAAGATATTCTGAAAATGTAAAAGTTCCGAAAACGTGGAAAGTTGTAAAAGTTTCCTGTTTAGCAGTATTGATGGAAACGAATAATTGCCAAATCAGAGTTTAACATAGACTTTCACTGTTAGTTGCTAGCTTAATTGCAGGGACGTGTAGATACAGCTACTAGTTTTGTTATGCCTGTTCGGTATTATATGAACGTATTGTGGTTAGCACTACGCTTCAGCTGATTATTAATACCCATGGTGATACTTTTAGGTACACATTTAAAGGTAAGCCGACCTAGTGACCGAAATTCCTTAAGAAACTGAGCTACGTGGTTTCATTATTTAAAATACATTAAGCCACTAAAATAATGATAATTTTTCTTAAAAGTAATGAGGTTTTTAGAAATACATATTAAGGTTACTGTACGTCTGCTATTGATAATATAGACATTGAACATCTAAGTAGTATTTATTATATCCTATCCAACACAATTCCGTGTAACCATTAATGGGATTGCTTTCTGTTTCCTTCTTACTTTCTCTGATTATCGTTTTGCTGCATGATTATAATCATGTTTAGTCAATTTTCGTAGTACTTTTTATTCTAACTTTAAACTATTATAAATTGCATACTCCACTGGTTGTTATAGTGATAAATTGTAAGTAAACCATAACTTGATAGTGTCATCTCATTGAACTAAAAATTAAAGAAGCTAAAGAAAACGATTACTGGCTGAACCCACCTTCAACCTCTAATTGTTATTTAGTCCTAGAAGACAAGAGTCCTAACGGAACAACAGAAAGACCCAATTCCTGAGAAAACATTAAAACCACTCCCAATATATGCCGAAGGTGGCAAAAACATTTCTCTTTTTATACAACTCCTGGACCAAATTTTAAAACAGCATTAAGTCATTAAAGCTCTCGCCGATAATCAAGTAATAATTCAACCCAAACCGGGAATTAGATGAAAAAATACGGATTACTATACTCACAAACTAAAGGAGGAGAGCAGCTACAAAGTAGTGCTAAAAAACATGCACCACTCCATTAACTGCGAGGAAATAAAAGCTGAAATTGAGAAACTAGGTCACGTAGACACCAACATCTGGAACACTAAACAATATAGAACCAAGTTACCTTTCCCAGCGTTCTTTACTGATTGGAAACCAGCCCCTAATAATAAAGAGATTTTCAATATAGGATATATACAACCGTCTAAAATAACATTCAAACCACCCTAGTCCAAAAGAGAAATTGCACAGTGTGCAAGATGTCAAAGATACCACCAAAAACCTTTCCCATTTAAAGCCAAGATGTGTATGATGCGTAAGTGACCACTCTACGGACCAATATTAAAGAAAAGAAAGATCCTGTGACGTCAGATGTGTCCTATGTGGAGGAAATCATCCTGCCAATTATAAGGGTGTTCCATATACAAAGAACTCCTGAAGAAGAAGTGTTCCCCACTGAAACCAAAATAATATACTTTCCCCCAACAGCCTCAACCTGGACTGACCTACCCCCTAGCAACAAATGGACAAAATCACAATTCTTACAACATAGTACCAACACCAAATACAAACCAAGCTTCACAGCAATCCAGAATACAAAGTACCCCTTCAGCTAGCCTTTGTGGACTACAATAAAGCGTTCGATTTCATATCACTATGGGCAATCTACCAAGGACTGAATAACGGAAGGATAGATTCTACGCATAAGGAATTGTTGAAACAAATATACAACAAAGTAACCATACAAATAAACATAGCAGAAGATATAACAACACAGAAGATAAAAGTCGAACGAGGAGTCAGGCAGGGACGATCTCCCCAAAATTATTCACCCTCGCGTTAGAAGATGTATTCAAGAAATTCAACTGGGAAGAACGCGGAATGAAAATTGACGGTCGATACTTGAATTGCCTTAGATACGAGGTTGGACAAATATGAAACGGAATTGGCCCTACTGCGGACACTATCAACAACTGACTGTTTCCAAATCATATCCAAAATGTAGCTGGAACTTTCGTCTGCACATAGCTGAAACGGCATCCTGTCAGAACTTGCGTGCTAGGCTGTGCATGCGAATGAACAAGTTGGTGCAGCTGTCACATGTGACACAAGTCAAACATGAAGCAGAGAGCGAACACTAAGTTTTGTTTCAAATTGGGGAAAACGGCGACGGAGACATTCGAGATGTTGAAAACTATGTACGGCGATGAAGCCATGTCCCATACTCGCGTTTTCGAGTGGTTTGCCAGATTTCGTGAAGGTCGGCAGGACCTTTACGATGATCACAACGTGGAACCCCGCAACGATCGAAAAAGCCCGACAACTTGTGGCGGCTGATCGACGACTAACACTGAGAATGATGGAGCAGGAGGTGAGTATTAGCCGTGAAACAATTAGAACCATTTTGGATAAGGATTTGAAGAAAAGGAAGGTGTGTGCCAAATTTGTCCCTTACAATTTGACCGCTGAGCAAAAAGCGCATCTAGTGGACACCTCCCGCGACTTCATTGCAACAGCCAACAGTGACGCAAATTTTCTGGATTCAATTGTTACTGGTGACGAGTCGTGGTGCTTCCAGTACGATCCAGAAAGAAAGAAACAAAGCATGGAATGGCGATCGAAGACGTCTCCCAGGCCAAAGAAATTCCGTCTCCAAAAATCGAAAGTGAAGACCATGCTGATCAGTTTCTTCGACAGTTAAGGCATCATTGACAAAGAATTTGTGCCACCGGGTGTCACCGTCACTAGCCTGTACTACAACGCGTTTACTAAAACGCATTAGATGTGAGCGACCCCATTTGGCAGCCTCCGGCAAGTGGCACCTTTTACACGATAATGACCCTGTGCATTCTGCCTTGATTGTGAAGTCGTTTTTGGCGACAAGAAATGTCCCAGTCTTAGAACATCCTCCCTATTCGCCGGATCTGTCTCCAGCGGATTTCATGCTGTTTCCTCAGCTGAAATTGACCCTCAAGGGAAGGCGCTTTGACGGCGTGGAAGATATTCAACGAAATGTTACCGCCGAACTAAACCCATTTCCTCGCGACAAGTTTAAGCAGGCTTTCTGCGTCAATGTTAACGGTGCTTAGAAGTCGAAGGAGACTACTTCGAAGGACGCTAGAGGTATTTTCACCTACGGCTACCTCACATGTTTTGTATTTGATCAATCTCGTTATATATTTGTCCGACCTCGTATGTCCATGACATCGTTTTTATAAGCAACAACGTGGAAGAACTACAGGAAATGCTGAGAGAACCGAAAACGGAATCAGAGAAAATCGGCCTGAAGATGAATCTGCATAAAACCAAGGTAATGCCAGAAGAAAACACTAGAGTGGAAACAGAGGAAAATGAAATCGAGAAAGTAAACGAATACACATATCTAGGACATACAATCACACTTGACAAGCAAAACCAAACGGCGAAAATTACGAGTAGAATACGCATGACTTGGGCTGCAGTGAGAAAACTCAACACGGTTTTAAGAAATACAGAAACTCCCATTTGCTTAAAGAAAAAAATGTTCAATAGTCAGGTTGCTGAAGAGAGAGAATATGTAGAAACGGTGGTTTCAAATTTCGGGCCCGCAGTAGAGTAGTGTTCACTGCACTTTGATGTTTTGATTTTATTCTACCCTAAGGGCTCGGGTACGATTCAAGTGCGCGTTGAAAGTTCTCCCGAGTCTTTGTAATTGCACGTACTTGATAGACAGGGGTCATATGATCTTAGCAGCAGCTAGCTCTCGTAAAACACGCCATAAAAGAAATTACTTTTACGTAATATGTAGAGAAATAGTTCCTGTAAAGCTGTTGATAATATATTTAGGAAATATATAGGACGATTCTAAAATCGTTAAGGTGAGGGACCCGACTACCCTTGTCATACGGATGGAAAAGTCCAGAAACGTTAGTCCAAAAACTCATCTCCTCGGTTATAGCTCATTTAAGTTTCAATTTCCAAGAATACACACTTTTACGTTTTAATCATACTTCCCATGATTTGCGTTTTTTAATTAATGTTTTCAATAAGTAGCTTAAGCTATTTGTGTGACCTGTGGACACAATTGAAGTCCAATATTATTTTATTGTTATTTATAAGACCTATTATCTATAAGGTGCGTTTACTTTGGTAATTATTGTGAAACGTTGTTTGCAATTCGTTCTCATTTCAAATAAAATTAAAATTAAAATTGAACGTTTCTCAACCGACGAGTTGGATAATATATATTTTCTTGTGACCTTGAAAATGGAAACTCTAGTTTAGCTCAACGTCTGTATCGGTAAACTTTTCCAACACGTCGGTGTCCTGGTAGGAGTACTTTCATCAGAATTCATCAACATCTGTGAGAGATTGGTTTTATTAAAATTCAAACCACTGATCATCCAGTGCAGAGAAATGTGCAAACTGTAATTATGGAAGAAGTACTTGAAAGAATAGAGCAACCGCCAAAACAACGCAAATCAGAAAGATTGTTGCAGAAATTAATGCATCGCATCAGTCGCGATTTTGAAAAAATTGTTATCCCCATGAACAGCCCATACATTTACTTTAGGAAACCGACCATCCTGGACACCGTGCTCGGCTACTTACGGACAACTGGTCGACGAACAACTGGGTGACGAAAAACGGGGCGACGGACAAGTGGGCGATAGCGAAGTGGTCAACGGTTATCTGGGCGACAGAAACTTAAAAATTATTACAAATAAATAATAATGTAGACAACCCCTAACCTATAACCTTTTTTTTTCCTCATTTATTCATACTACCGGCCACTCCCCCTCGGAACCGTTTTCGCATTACTTCAGGGGATGCGGGCGTCCCTTACACACTAAACATTCATGCAACATGGACCCTAAAATTAACTAAGCGAAAATGCGGTCGCCCCAGCTGGAATTCGAACGCCCCAGCCGATCGACTACATTTCGCTGTGACCTCGAGTGGCAACGCGTTCCCGCACTACTCCACCAAGGCCCCGCTCTAACCTAACCTATCCTAAACCAATCTAACAATCTTTCTTGAATGAACTATTCTGATATTTAGGTTTAAACATTCGTAAGATATTTTGACTTTTATTTATTAAACAATTAAGACTAGTTGTTCTTTATTGCATCGTTTCCAATCTTTGTGTCATCATGACAGTTACAACGTGCAAAGAACTACTAAATAGATATTTTAGAATGGTTTACGGTCACATACATAGGTCGTCTAAAGCAGTGCTTCCCAAACTTTTTGATGTCGCGGCTCCCCTGCAACTCATATCGATAAACCACGGCCCCCTAAATTTTTTTAGAATTGAGTTAGGTTAAAAAAAAATTTGCTTTGTATATACATATATATTCTATAATTAAATACACTATTACTAGTAAATGAAGAAAATTAATTATTAATTATAATATGAAAAATAGTATAATTAATGTTTATTGCATACAGGTTACGACGGGCGATCTCCGTCTATTCCTTATTACTAATAAATTAGTAGACAATATAGCTGCAAAATTTTCATTAGCATCTTTAGTAATGTTTCGGGCGTTTTTAAGAAGTCAAATTTTGTGCAAAGTGAAATAAAAAGCATCAAAAAAATTCAACAAAGAAGCAAACAAAAAAATTAAATAATAATTAGCATTAATTACATTAATGTTAATAGATTAAATTTAATGTGATGGATGTGTTTGAATATTATTACACAACAAATTTAGATCTGGCGTTATATTTGAAATTGATATTCTAAGATTATTTTCTAATGATTCTGTTGATAGGCATGATCTATGCTTGTTCTTAATTAATAACATAGTTGAAAATGCCGATTCGCAGAGGTACGTTGTTGCAAACGGAACCAGAATATTTAATGCTGAGTCAGTTAATGAGGGATATTCGTTTTGCCGCTTTATCCAAAATTCTGAAATATCGCTTCCAGAAAATTCCAATGCGAGTATTGAATCCGATCTCAAGTCAATTAATTCCTCTTGTAATTTCCAGGGAAGGTGATCAGATTGTAAATTATTACTAAATGGTGTTATTATCCAGTCATGTTCTTTATTTTGATTTAAATTCGGAAAATACGTTTCAAAGAAGTTAATTGATTCTGTTAAATGATTTACGATATTTGTTTTAAGTTCTGTTGACAACGACATGTTATTTTCTTCAAGAAATTCATGCAAAGAAATAAACATGCTTGTGTTTCCTTGTCCAAAGCTCTTGGTCCATACGCACAATTTTTTTTGAAAGGCTTGTAGCTTATTGTTAAGAATCAGTAAATTAGTACTTTTTCCCTGAAGAGAAAGATTCAGTTCATTAACCTTTTCGAAAAAATCCGCTAAATACGAAATTAGACACATCCACCTATCATCGCAAAAAAGGGCAGCTAAATCTGGTTTCTTTTCTAGAAGAAATATCCGAAGCTCGTCTTTTAATTGTAGAATTCTTTTTATGACTCTTCCACGTGACAGCCACCTTACTTCTGTGTGATATAACAGACTTTCATGTTCAGAACCCATTTCTTTACATAAAATGCGAAATAATCTTGATGAACTCGCATTGCGTTTTACAAAATTTACTATTGTTGAAACATTTAACAACACTTCATTTAGTTCGTTTCCCATTCTTCTAAAAACTAAATTTTCTCTATGGATAATACAATGCACATGTTTCGCATTTGGGCAAACTTTTTTTACCTCAGATATAAATCCTGAAATCTTGCCGGTCATTGCTGCTGCACCATCAGTGCATACACCAACGCATTTTTCCCATGCTAATTCATTTTTCGAAAAAAAATCATTTACAGCTTTAAAAATATCAACGCCTTTTGTAGTACCAGAAAGATTTCTACAAAACAACATATCTTCATGAAGGTGTAAATTGTATTGATATTTAATAAAAACCATTAATTTAGCATCATTTGTGTTATCAGTAGATTCGTCGAGCTGAATGGCAAATTTACTGCTTTGTTTTATGCGTAAAAGTAAGGTTAAATTAATATTCTCGGCAATGCAATCTATTCTTCTTTTAATTGTATTATTGGACACAGGAATTTTTTTAAGGGGTTCGGCTACTTCTAAACTGTGAACTGTTTCACAAATTTTTATCGCTGCTGGTAAAACAAGATCTTCGCCAATGGTATGAGGTTTTTTTGCTTGTGCGATAAGTAAAGCAATTTCAAAAGAAGCTTTTACTAATTTGTCATTAAGTTTTGTATGTTTCGAAAAAAAATTAGTTTGACGTTTTAAATCTCGAGCTTTCCTTTCAAAGAACTCAATTGGTTTATTTTTAAATTCACTATGCATGGTATTTAAATGTCTAATAAGTTTTCCTGGTCTCATAGCATCATTTGCCAATGTTTTTAAACAAATTATACACAACGGTTTTTCTTCATTTTCGCCCGAGGACACAAAACCAAATTTTAAATACGCAGAGTCATATTTTCTGAGTTTGCCGGTACATACCAACTTTGTTTTCTTAGCAGCTGGGTTTTCTAAATATGATGTTGAAGGTTCTGATGAAATTGATAGTCCGCTTTCTGCTACCACTACTTCACAGATATCTGTTTGTGTTTTATCACATTTATCAGCAACACGTTTTAATAACCACTTGTCCATCTTAAAGGGTTCTGATTATATTGTTATTAATAACACATAAGAAAGAATTGGAACTGTCTAATTAGAACTGTCAAACTGTCATATAACACCTGTGCGTATGCACTTGTGCTGTGGTGCTACCTAGCCGTAGTGGAAAAATTGACGTTTCGCGCCAACTGCAACTGTTTAAAATGCTATATAAGGCTATATAAGCAGTTGCTAAATTATAATCATTTTAGAATTTCAATATTTTAAAGGAGTTTATAATTTTAACTTAAGTACGTGCATATTCAACAGTTAAACTTATTTAACGAAGATGTATTTATTTGTTATATTCACGGCTCTTCGCGGCCCCCTTGCGGGTAGGCCACGGCCCCCTAGGGGGCCGCGGCCCACCACTTTGGGAAGCACTGGTCTAAAGAATAGTAGGACCAGGGCTCTACAGACTTACTTCCCTACCGTTTGGTCGGTGTGCACAAGAACAATAAATGAAAGCGATATAGCAAATAATTTTGCGAAGCCTGTCATTTCAAATTATAATTGAGCTTTGGCAACGGACAAGTCATTCAAATTTATAGACTTTTATAACTGGAGTACGGAAAATTATAAATATTTGATGTTCAGTATGAGAAAGCAGTAGCAGGTTTTCAACGTCAGCAACAACGTAGACGAGGCTGACCAACGAATTTTGGGAAAAGTTATAAATTACAATAGCTAAACTGTAATAGAATATTTCCTGTAATTGAACTAAATATTAAAAACAAAAAATTTGTTCCGAGTTGCATATACTTTTCTGTTTTAATGTATATATGTAACATGGACAAGTATGTTTGTTAATTACAAATTAATATTAATAAATGATTTAAAAACTATATTAGAATTTTTTATATACAAAACCATTTTCACAAGAGACGGAATTATAAATTTCCACAATAAGCATCAACGGAAAGACGAAATTCCACATGCCATTAGCCAGTTTCGACATCAAAAAACATTGTTCCTAAATGTCTGGGTTAGCATTTTGGAACGTAAATTAATTACTTCATACTTTTGCCACTCGCGAAGGTGCAAGGTATGGGAACATTTTAAAACATGAATTAACAATTTTAATGATGTAATTCCGATACTTATACGTAATAAAATGTATTTCGTGCATGATGGAGCGCCCGCATATTTCAACATATTTGGCAGAGAATACCTAAACTTGAGATATGCCGATCGGTGACTGGTCGAGGTCGACCAATTTAATGGACTTCGCGTTTCTCGGGTTGCAACCTGCTGGATTTAATTTTATGAGGGCACATAAAGACTCTTCTTTATGCTCCAATCAATAATGTAGAGAAATTACGAGATCACATTTTCAATAGCTTCGAAATCATGAGAACTACGACCGGTATCTTTGAGGGTGTTAGACAGTCAATGGTTAGGTGAAAGGAAGCTTGTGTTTTAGTCTACAGTGGACACTCTCAGTAAATAAAAATAAAGTTTTTTGGTTTCCTGACATTCCGTTTTTTGAATCAGGTGTTAATAATTAGCTGCGTCGACCTCTAAAAGAAGCATTTTTCAATCAGCGTTTACAGGAAATGACGCACCCAATCCAATCCCCGATTTTGATAAACTATTTTAGGATCCATAGGAATATATTAATTGATGGCGATAATAATACAATTATTGATATAAAAGAAAAACTAGTAGTATGGGAAAAATATATTAAACAACTTTTTGCCGATGACGACAGAACGGGCATAAATCTAGTAAAAAATACCGAATCTGGCCCGAGAATTCTAAGGATTGAAATTAAGAAGGCGATCGATTTAACCAAATATGGTAAAGCTAACGGGCCGGAGAATGTACCAGCAGAGCTTCTAAAACTCATACCTAGATGAGGAAGGTGCTGATGCTTTAGTGGACCTGTTTAATACGATATATGACACTGGAATTATACCACAGGACGTCTACTTTCGTGACAATTTCTAAGAATAGTAACGCTAAAGCATGCAGCGATTACAGAACAATAAGCCTAATGTTCCACACTCTAAAAATATTTTTGAGGGTGATACACAATAGGATCTACCGTAAATGCGAAGCACATATAACGGACACACAGTTTGGGTTCAGAAATAACTTAGGCACGAGATATGCCCTTTTTGGGGTACAAGTTCTTCTACAGAGATGTAAAGATGTAAATAGAAACGTTTATACGTGTTTCCTCGATTATAACAAAGCGTTCGACAAAGTTAAGCATGCGAAACTGATAGACGTATTAAGATATATCTAATTGGATGATAAGGATATACGTGTTATTAGCAATCTGTATTGGAAACAAAAAGCAAATGTAAAAATAGAAGACCAGTTGACGGACATCATAAACATAAATCGAGGGGTCCGACAAGGATGCATCCTATCCTCTCTACTATTTAATGTCTATTCTGAGACAATTTTCAGCGAAGCCTTGTATGAAGCAGAAGAAGGGATAGTGGTTGGTGGAGAGCAAATAAACAACATTAGATATGCAGACGACACAATGCTTATAACCGATAATGAACAGAGTTTAGTTGACAAAGTAGTACAATATAGTAAAAGCTACGGATTAACAGCGAATAATATAAAAAAGACAAAAATTATGGTTATATCGAAAGAGCAATTACCCAACCCAGTAATACAAATTGGTGATCAACAACTAGAGGTAGTAAATAGCATAAAATACCTTGGATGTATGATAAACAACAACTGCTATAATACACAAGAAATAAAAGCAAGAATTGAACAAGCAAGAAACACATTCATAAAAATGAAAACGTTCCTGTGCAACAAAAACTTCACTCTAGATCTTAGAGTTAGAACAGTGAAGTGTTAGTCTTTCCAGTAGATATTACTGTACGCAGCAGAGAGCTGGACGCTTAATAAAGACATGTGTAGGAAAATCACAGCGTTCGAAATGTGGGTATATCGTAGACTTCTGAGAATTTCATGGATGGACAGAATCACCAATGTGGAAGTGCTCCGTATGATGAACAAAGAAGTTGAAATCGTAGACACTATTAAAGAAAAAAAAACTGAAATATTTTGGTCATGTCATGAGACACGAGCGTTATCGCAAACTGCAAGTAATGATGCAGGGTAAAATCTAAGGCCGCAGAAGTGTGGGAAGAAGGAAGACTTCGTGGTTAAAGAACCTAAGAGAATGGTACGGAAAGTCGACGACATACATCGTTGTTTCGAGCAGCAACTTCAAATACAGATAGCCCTAATGATAGCTAACCTCAGAAATTGAGAAGCACTAAAAGAAGAAGATTTTAGGATCACCCTGTATATTAACCGTAGAAAATCGGTATTTCCATGCATTTCAAATCCGTTGCTGCATATGCACAGTAAGTTCAGATTGTTCCAGAAGGTGTGAAGGTTAGTTGGATTCACAAGCTACTATATGTTTAAATCTAAGCACTAGCGTATTCGATAAAATCAACATGGAGACAAATATAGAAGAATTTTAAAATACTGTTTCTAGTTAAAACAAACTTATTAAATTTTTATGAATATTTGACCACACGAAATCGGTGACTTGGCTGTAACGAAATTGTGACAAGGTAGTAACAAAGAGAAAACATCAGTTTAATTTAATCCAAGTGATAAGTACATGTTTACTTCATAATTGCTTGTTTTTGTTACACTTCAAAGTACCGTTCTATATACTTGTGAAATGTTATTATACAACTGCGGCCTTAATATTTTAATAGAATGTTACTTTACAGGAAAAGTTTAGAGATTCGTATTTGGCAATAATCGACAGGCGAAATTTGATTAAAGTAAATAAGATTATTATCGCCTCTTAGGCTGAACGTTGTTCTTCTTTCTAGAATTTGAATTGTCGATATTCCCCATGCAAGGCATAAGCTGTAAATAAAGATGAAAGTTACGCCCTCTGCATCTTTGGCACTTGTTTATTTGCAATTTGATCTTCTCGCCTGCTCCTTATAAAGAAACCGCTCTGACAAATAAAAAATGCGTAACACTTAATGCGCCCTTATATTCATTCTCGGCCTGACAACGTCGTGAAACGGAAACGCGATGATCCTCGTTTTTAGATGTTTTCGTATTTTTATTCCTATGCTTCGTTAGTTATGTTTTTATTTCAATTTTTTATTATTCTAAACCATAGACGTAATTTTTCGAGATAATTTAAATGAGGATGAGAATAATAAAAAAATAATGGCTCCAGGAAAGGGATGGCTTTGTGTATCAACTGAATTAATAATACATGCATGTGTGACTCACGTTTTTATACTGTAATAAAAATTTGGCAAAGTGCCAATGTAATATTATGAGTTGATGAGAGAGACCGGGAGAAGTTTCTCGTGATTGATACTTCTAAGACAAATGCTTCTGACCTAAAAGGGCAAAGAACTACGGAAATATGTTAATGCGAGCTGCCTTATTTTTATTTTGTAATAATGGACAGTGTTCGCCTTAATCTTAAGGACCACTTTTTTAAATTTCAGCAATCTAAAATATGCCCAAATAGTTGTAAAGACTGCTCAATTTTTTCAAGAAATATTGCCAGAAAAAGCTACTCTAGTAACTGCAGCTGTAAGGATATTGCGGATCTTTCTAAAACCGTCCGATGTAGAATTTAATAAAAATGTTAAGAATTTCTTCTGCATGAATTACATTTATTGAAATGCGCTTCAATTCACTAACTCGCAAGCTTTGCATTTCCGGACAGTACCATTTCTCCTTAAGACGCCAAGAATGCTGTCAAACATCGTTGAATTAACTTGTAACACTATTCTGACGCCATACTAAAACTTACAATGTCATAATTAATTTGCATTTCCTGGCACCGGGAATTTTAATGGGGAAACTGTTACAGATTGCTAAGAAATTATTACATGCATTGAGACTATCTTTACACATGTTAGTATAAACACTTAGTTAGATATAAATTTTAATTGTATTACAGCACATGTATTTTCTTTGTCTCGAGTAGTTTCACGTACTAGATACCATTATAGTTTTAGAACAGAGATTTGCAAGGCAGATTACTAACAAATATTTTTTCAGCTCAGAACCCTGAAGATTAATACACAATTTCATATAAGTACGCGTCATTACACAGTAGATATACGGACTTCAATAATTGAAGCATGTGAAGAAACTTTCAACAATGGATATTAAAATATGAAAAAATGAAAAAATTGACTCATTCAATAAGCCTATATTTATGAGACAATGGAATATCATGTGGTGTGGGAGTAGTGATAAAGAATGTCGTGGTAGAAATGGGAAACGAGGTGAATTTTAATGAAATAAATAGCAAAAGGTAGGAAGTAAAAGAGGGAAGCTGCGAAAAAACTAAGGAAACAAGTTCTGACTTGCAATAAACTTAGCAACAATTACAATCGCAATTCTTGCTTCAAGAGTGCTTTGGAAAGAATATCATCAAACCTAAAATGAAACAACTATCTAGAAACCTACTGCTATCCTTCTCAAGATAATTGTCAGTTTACTCACTGCAGAAGATGAGAAGAACTTCTTGTTACCGCGGGAGTCTTCTTGAAACATTGGCGGAAGTTGATTGGTTACGGGGAGGGTTGTTTTTACTCTTTGACACTGTGGCCTGTTGGGCCTATTGTGCATCCTCTTCTGTCGCTAGTTGCTCTCAAGTACATCCGTCCTCTTTATCAGTTTATTGATTAGACTGTATTGCGATATATCTATTTGGGATTTGTGCCCGCAAAGATTTGGAATGTTCTACGAGCTAGGGAGCATTGGAGTATTATATGGGAGGTTGTTTCTTCTTCCTCGCCACATAACTTTCATCTATGATCTGTGTTATATAGCCCTATTTTATATAGATGTTGTCTTCAGTTCCTTCAGTGCTGCATTAGGAGACCTGTTAACTCCAATTTCAGTCCTTCTAAGTTCTAGGACCTTTCTAGTGAGCTTGTGGGGGTGGTTGACCACCATAGCTTTACTTTGTCTTTGGCGAGGTGAGTGTCTCCAGCGTTTCGAATATTTGTTTAAAATACATTCTTTAACAGCTCCTCTCACTATCCTTTTAGACAGGCCGACAACAGGTTCAGGCCCTGTGAACGGTGGTTCAGATCTTTGCTTATCTGCGATTCCATTTCCTTCTATGCCCCCGTGGCCTGGCACCCAAACAATTTATATCTTCTTACAGTTTGTCAGTTCTAGGAGATCATGAAGATAGTTTCAGTCAAGTTTTGACTTGATCTGGTTTAAATTCACAGTTTCCAATACTGCCTGACTGTCAAATATAATAAGAATAGTTTTTTCGTATAGCCCCTTCCTCCATTCTCTTCATTGCTGTTAAAATTGCATAGCTTTCCGCTTGGACTATAATAGAAGTTTGACCCAGAGATATAAAGGTACTGTATCTTGGTTTGCTCCAGTTCCGGTTCCGTTGCTTGTGTGTGAACTGCCTGTATACCATACTAAGCTTTTTTTGCAGATCTGGTGATTCCCTTTGTTGCCCTTTTCACGGTTTATCTATACTTCGAAGGGTTTGCGAAAAGAGAATTTTGTTAGCATGTTCCTATGTCTAACTGTGAGCCAGATACTACAATTGTTATTTTGGAGTGAACCCATATATGTTGGGTGCTTCTCCAATTACTCGTACGGTTAAGCAATACGCTCCCATGTCTCGCCCTTGATCAATATTTCTACAGAAGGAAGTTGGAAGATAGCTTCTAGTGCTATCCAGCTCTACAGTAACAAGCCAGCCGTTGAACACTAAGAAGCTGGTTTATTGCTTGTCTTTATCTTTCTTTGGGTTGTCGATCTTATTACCGTTGTGTATAGCCAATGGACAATTTTTGGTTTTAATTCACATTTATTTCCAAAGGTTCTTCTTGCCATCATCAAAGTTGTTTTTGTCTTGCGATGGCAATCACGGAAAAAATTAGTGAAACCTATATTTACCAGACTGATAAACATTTTCAAAAAAGATTTTTAGTTGCTTTTTTTACATAGAAGCAGAAACTCTGTATCTTACGTCGTTATAAAATTGTGTCACCACTGAATAAACATAGAACAAGGTTTATGTAAAATATGCTGTATCTAGTTGTTGGTTCCATTATGTTGATGTACCAATACACAGAAGTTAATGTTTGCTGCATATTTCTGTTTAGGTTAGAAGAAAATGTTAAGAAAGTTTTCACCTTGATTAAAGAAATGTTCCATATTCGTACATATAATTTATCGATATGATGTTTAAATGGACTTTGAATTACTGAATTTGTTGTTTCATTGTGGAAGAAATATCGCATCCAGTTTTAATTGTTCAAAATCATATGGCCACACTACATAACAAGGTTTTTCCAGGGCAAAATTTTAATTTGTGGCGGTATATCAGGAAACTTTTAAAAATTTGAAACCACAAAGTTGTTTCTTGAACGAAAACATAGGTTTAGATTAATAGCTAACGGACTTTGTTTTGAGAAATTTTGCTTCTGTTTGCATTAATGTGCTAACTATTGTAGCTCAAAGTAAAATGAACAACGAGGTTATAAAATATAAAAAAGGATAAAATGAAGGGAAGTTCCGATCTTACCCAAAAGGGTTAAATTTCGATTAAAATTTAGTTATATAGAAGATCAGAACTAGCTGAAATGTTGATAGTTTTAGATAGTTCAAACTGTTATATAACGTAAAATAAGATTATATCCTATTAACTAAATACAGGATATTTTTAAAATGGCAATAAAAGAGAAAATCAGTATGTGGATTTGTTTATAATACCATCTTATTCTAAAACATTGGCAAATAGTAAAATTTACAATTTCTTAAATTTAGTAACACTACATCTTAGCAGTATTTTTTATTATTCGTTGCTGCCGTAATAGTATTAAGTAGATAAGTATATGCATTCCCTAGTATCGGCAGACACGGTATAATGGGGCAGAAAACCCAAAGAAGAGATGCCCTAATAGCTGCATTATAAATTAATTGAACTAATCGAATGCCTACTAGTCTTCTTCTTCTTCTTAGAGTGCTTTATCTCTTACGAGACGGAGCGATCTTCTCTCATATGCCTGTGTTGCGCGTTTAAAGTGCCATAGGCATAGAGGACCGACAGCTTAACGTGGGCTCCGAATCACGAGAAGTGTAAACACTTCTACTCCAGGGAAGATTTCCTAGGCAAAAAACCTCGTTGGTTTGCCATTGCCTTGCGAGGGAGAACAGCCGTGAAAAAACCGATGTACCGGTACTGGGAATTGAACCCAGGACCTTCGGCGTAGAAGTCTAACGCGCTAACCTCTAGCCCACGGCCGCCTCTTGACTTCTAGTACTACCATAAAATTATAATAACAAAAAATATAAAAAATTAACGGTTTATACAATTACCCAGATGAAGCTGATATATACAATATAATCTTACATTGAATAGAATTCGAAATTTCCCAAAATTCTCTGAATATTGCTTCAAGCTTGACAACAAGGTCTAATAACATCAATAACCTCTTATTACTAAACCACCTCTGGGAGCTTTAATGTTGGTCAATTTCCTGAACGAGGTAGCCGCGTTCCACACGTGCGGGAGAACAAAAATTGGAATTTAAAGTTTCAACGGATAAACATTGTTTGAGATTAGGGAACTCCATAAATCGGAAAAACAAATGGAAAGAGTTCGAGTATTAATCGAGGTACATTAGTTACGAACCTGCAGAGAGCCACTTACACTAATCGCTACATGGTTTTAAGTATAAATGTTTTAGATTCTGCATTATATTGTTGTTTGCTAAAAACAACCAATTTTTACGTTGTACGAAAAAAAAGTACTTGTTGATTTCAAAAAAATCGTTGGCCAGTACTGCTCGTTTTTAAATTATGAGATTTGAAATGACGATGAAGGTCATTATAGAAGACAATTTCCAAAATATTCTTGTGCATATTTGGAATGCAATGTCGAAAATCGTTTAATTAAAATACGAAGCACTTAGTTAAGTATACAATAAGTCATTAGCAGAAAAGCTTTTATTAAATAATGCTTAAACTATAATCACGAAAATGATATTTCAAGTACCATTGCCTGTGCTTCAGCTTGATTTTCTCTACAATTTTATTGGCGAATGTGCAAATTATGCAAGAGTATGTTCCTATTATGTCAATCACTAGTGAGTTTCTGAACAACTTTTCCAACATTTCAAAGAGCTTGTACGTAATTTACCTACATAAAGGTTTAAACTGCGTCATACACTCGAAGTTTGGCAGTTTGAAGGCATTTTAAACACCGAAAGCACCCTAATATGTACGTTTTTAAGTTTATTTGACATAAAGGGGGCTTAGGAAGTGTGCCGAGCGGTTTGGGTCCTTGTTCCGTTGTTCCCGCAAGGTATTACAGAAAAAGCGTTATAATGCAATTTGGACAGTGGAATTTCAACTCGGTTTGGGAAAATGGTTCCACCAGGCCCTAGTTCGTAATGATTCCATCACGTCACATTTCGTGGTTTATCGTAGACATCTTGGCCGCTGGCGCCCCTACGCACTTCCGTCTACTGCCTGTTTACTATACTGACATTTATTTTAAAAGCACTTCCGGTTTTTATTTAGCAACGCGACATCTTCCTCGAGCGTCATTTTGTATGCAAACTAAATGTATATTTTTTGCCTTTTTATATATTTCCTTCTGGGGTATAAAAGTGTAATGAAATATGTATTGGTTAGGGTTAGTTCAACTCGATCTTAGGATTAACCTAGTTATCCGAAACAAAAACTCCATTAAACCTTGATGAGCATTTCTAGTGAGTTCCAGACATTAGTTTCTTTATTCCATGTTCATAAACATAAGCTGAACGGAGAATCGATATGAGAAATGTGTACAAAGACTAGCGTTCTCAGAGTAAACGATGTTTATTTATAATAATATCTAATTATACTGCCACTTTTCAATGTGAACACATTGTTAATTATTTTTAAATAACTACAAAAACTTAGAACTAAAGAGCGGTTGTAAAAACATCCAAACGAAAATTATTTTATAAATAGCAAACTCAACTCCTAATAGCCTTACAGCTAACGAGGTGCTAGGTAATATTACCTTTTAATTTCAGTATAAATAGCGCCGGAACGTTGAAACCGAGGTTATCTTCACTACTTCAGGTTGCGTATAATTGAAATTTGATGTTTCTTTCCTAATATAATTGATTTCAGAGCTCTTGGCAAATCTGTCATAATATTCAATAAGGTTTGAATTAATAATAGTGAGACTTCTTGATATAATTATACGTTGGCAGGCAGACACCTATTATATTTTGCATGTTCAGCATCGGCCGCTACCAAAGATTTATGTGCAATATAGCGATGCTGATATTCGAGTACTGGAACATTTACGCAGGTAGCTATAAGTCTGATATCAGAAAACTATCTCGGCTGCTTATAAAAAACCGTGAAAGCGTAACAATCAATTCTTCTTCGGTAATTACTACTATGAAGCTTGGTGATTACACGTCAAGCTTTAATTCTTTTCTATAACCGTATGCTGCTTTTCCATGATCGTTTAATCATGCATGAATAACAGGTGTTCATCCAAGTGTACTTCTGATTTTTAGTATGCCAAATTGGCACAACATAGAAAGCAAATATAAAAATAGGAAAATAATGCAATACAGATGGTTTATTCTACAGTAATGCTAAATATTTGTACCAGAAGAGGATAAATACTAAGCTAAAACAAGAAGACAGCACTCAGTTACTGGCTACTGAGAGGTATGGAAAACAATGCAGAGCATTCACGAATCCTCTAATAATCATAAAAAAATTCAATTCAAAAATATTTATTATAAAAATACTTACAGCCCGAATGATTCAGCACTCAAAACAGGAATGTAAATAAGACTACGACGCAACGGAAATACGCAGAAGAAAATAAAGTATGTCGAATAGGTAAATACTTTTGTGTGTACTTGAAACAAAAAGCAGCTGGTAGGGAGCTAAAAAATCAGTAGCGGTAACGGAAGATTTATGAACTTTTTATTTAACATTTTAAATTGTATTTCTTATAAACATACAACTTAATGAGGTTACAAAATATCACAGATGCGGGTATCAATAATTCCCAGAAGTAGTGACAACAAATTGCAAAGGTAAAAGAAAAAGCAACAGTTTAATGCCATAATTTCCAACAGTTAAAAAATAAAGGAATTGGCAAATTTGATCGCATTTCTAGTGCATCCCTCGTCGAATTCGAATACATTTCGGTACAATAATATGCAACAGTTAAGAGTTAACGAACTTACAACTTTGATCTCATTGCAACTGCACTGCTCGTCGAGTTGGTTCTCAGTTGTTCTACAGTTGTTCTCTCAGTTCTACTGTAGTATTTGATATATTTTGTGGCAAAATATAGAACAAAATACATTTAAATACAATAATTTCCAACATTTAAAAAATTAGCGAATTTGCAAATTTGATCCCATTTCAAGTGCACCGCTCATCGACTTCGTTGCCAGTTGTTATACTACGGTAGAATTAGTTTTACTTTGTCGCAAAATGTAGCAGAAAATACATTTAAATGCAATAATTTCCTACAATTAATAAATGAACGATTTGGAGAATTTGATCTCATTTCAAGCGCCCGCCTCGTCCAGTTTGCTGCCAGTCGTTATTCTACGGTATAATCTCTTATATTGTATCGCAAAATATAGCAAAACATACATTTAAATGCAATAATTTCCATAAGTTAAGAAATAAGCGAATGGCAAATTTGATCTCATTTCTAGTGCACCACTCGTCGATTTCGTTGCCAGTTGTTATTCTACTGCGGAATTTGCTATATTTTGTTGCAATATATAACAGAATAGTCCATGGTAGAATTTGCAATTTTTACCGTAATAATAACTGTGAATAAGGTATATTCTGTTAGATATTGCAATAAATGAAGCAAATATTAACGTAGAATAACAACTGTGCACGGACTCGACGGCTTGTATACTAGAAATGAGATACTAAATTCTAAATCGTTCATATCTTAACTCTCGGAAATTATTGAATTTGATGGTATATTCTGTTTGATATGGCAACAAAAAGAAGCTAATACTACCGCAGAATAACAATTGTGAACGAACTGGAAGAGCGGTGCACTTTAAAATTAGTTGAAATTTCCAAATTCGTTCATTTCTTAACTATTGGAAATTATTGTATTTGAAGATATATTCTGCAAGATATTGCAACAAAATAAAGCAAATCCTACCGTAGAATTACAACTGCGAACGAAATCTATAGGTTGTATACTGGAAATGAGATATTAATTGTTATATCGTTCATATATCGTTCATTTCTTTACTGTTAGAAATTATTGCACTTAAAGCTACATTCTGTCAGATATTGCAACAAGATATAGCAGATACTATCGTAGACTAACAACTGTAGACGAACTCGACGGGTTGTGCACTAGAAATGAGTTATTACATTCTGAATAAGTCGTTTCTAAACTATTAGAAATCATTACATTTAAAATTATATTCTGTTAGATATTGCAACAAAGGAAAGTAAATACTACCGTAGAATAACAACTGTGAAGGGTCTAGGCGAGCGCTTCACGTTAAATTGTATTAAAATTTGCAACTTCAGTCATGTCTTAACTGTTGGAATACTACCGTAGCGTAACAACTGTGACTGAACTCGAAGAGTTGTGCACTAGAAATGATTTATTAAATTCTAAATAGTTCACTTCTAAACTATTATGCATATAAGCGTAGAATAACAACCGTGAACGAACTTAACGAGCTGTGCACTTTAAGACGGGTTAAAATTTCAGAATTTGCTCAGTTCTTAACTATTGGAGATTATTAAATCTGAAGGTATATTCTGTCAGATATTTCAACAAAATAAAGAAAATGCTACCGTAGGAAAACAACTGTGCCCAAACTTGATGGCTGGAAATGAAATTTTAATTTCTAAATCGCTCACTTCTTAATTATTGGAAATATATTGCATTTAAACGTATATTCTGTTACCTACTGCAACAACTAACTCGAAGGAGGTATTGCAACAAAATAAAGTAAGTGTTACCGTAGGAAGAGAACTGTGAACGAACTGGGCGGACTGTACACTGAAAATGAGACCTTTTATATGTACTACAACCTCTAGATGTTTTGATTTTCCATCCTCTGAAATCTAAGTGGAAGCAATATGAGTAGAGAAAGAACGAGAGTTCTGGAGCCTCCCGAGGTCACCCCCCACCAACCACGTGGGGGTGACCTCGGGAGGCTCCAGAACTCTCGTTCTTTCTCTACTAATATGTACGCCAAGGGTTAATTGAACATGAAAATCAACAAATTACTAGACAGAATGTATTATACATTAACTAGTCCAAGAAATAATTACACCAACCATGATCAGCAACCGTTTCAGACGTTGCGGCCTTCTGCCTTTCAACCTGGATGCTGTTGATTATTCAAAGTAAGTAAGAGTAAGGAAGAGAAACATCTGCAACTACAAAAAATGTGGTTACCGATAATTATGACCAAAGCTTGCATAATGAGCTATCAGATGCAGAGAAACATATTAAATTTTTTTAGAATCATATATACCCAGAGACGCTATCAAAATTTAAAATGCAAAACCCCAACGAAGATTGGAATTTAAAATGTAAAACCCCAACGAAGATTGGAACGGTGAAGAATCTGCAAGGGACCTTTTCAGTGTATGGTTGAAAATAAATAGAAGATACGCAGATGAAATCATAAATATAAACAATTCTACAGAGGTGAGAGGAACAACCACGAGTACTATTGGAAATATTCCCTGTACACCACCCGAAAACACTACATTGTTATCAGATAATGTGGAATCGTATTATATGCCTGAAGGGGATATGGATGCGCGAGAACATGATAATGTAGCAGAAGAGCAAACTAGCAGTTAAAAAAATGTAACTATTTCAGTTCATACTTCTCCATTTACTAAATCGCTGTTTTGGCCCAAAGTTAATAATACCTCAGTTGTGAAAAGGAAAATAAAAGATAAAATACCAGCAGTAGTTACATCAGCCGAATGGAAAGACTATTTTATGCAAAAACAAATTAAGCAATTAGAACAAGAACAATTGAAAGAGTCACGAAAACAAGCAAGGGAAGAACAGAAGAAAAAACCGACGAAACTAAAAAATCAAACACAAAAGCAAAGACGAAACTTGTAAACAAATCCAGTTTACAATCTGTAGATAGAACAAATTGGCAATGTTATAAGTGCAAAATGGAATGGAAAACGCTTCCCTTCTTTGAGAAAAAGCAAAATGGCTTAGCTGCTTTGCCTGCAGCAACAAAGTTCATCGTATTTGCATACCACAAAAGGACATAGAATAGCTGGGAGCGAATTTTTCTGATTCAGAGGGTATATCTGTGAAATATGTCGAACGAAGATGAATCTGATGAAGAATTTCTAATGGAAAGTGACAGTAGGCATTAAACTTAGTTTTCATTTTACAAACAGTTTTTACTTACGTTGTATTTGCGCTATTTTGTTGCAATATCTAAGAGAATATACCTTTAAATGCATTAATTTTCAATAGGAAAGAAGTGAACAAATTAGTATCTCATTTGCACTGTATAACCCATCGAGCTCGATCACAGTTGTTATTCTACGGTAGCTTTTGCTTTATTCTGTTGCAATATGTAACAAAATATACCATTAACTGCAATGATTTTCAGTAGTTAAGAACTGAACAAATAGGAACAAGATAAAACAGGAATATACGTAATATGTATGTACGTTACTTGATGTCGGTCGAATATCCTTTCTTTCTATTTTATTGCCACTTGTTGGCTGAATGCTATTAAAAAGCGAAATTTAGTATAATAGCATAACGAATATGTAAACGTCCTACTTCATGTTTTCATAAGTGCTCTTAAGCGTCCTTGTAACTTTAATTGAATAAATACAATTAACCTATCACTAAAGCAACAGTAATAAAACTACAAGCTACACAAGGCAGAATAGATAGGTCGATGCTTGCGTTAACTCTGAGCGGGGGTTCAGAAACGAGTAAATACGAAGAAATTAAAGGACCGTAGATGGACAAAGAAATCGTCGGGTAGCGTCCAAAGGTCGATAAACGTAGTCGAAAAAATCCAAGAACTAGAGGGACTGATGACCTTAAAATGATCTGTATAAACCGTATTGCAACTGCTCAGAATATAGAAAATTGAAAACATCTTGAGATACCCTATATTCAACAATGGATCAATGAGGTTAAGTGATGTGATGATGATGACACAATTTCAGAAAAACATAAAGATCGTTTAAATGCCATGACAAAATGTTATATTCATTTTTAATTTGATAACAAAACATTCAACTATATCTGATCATAAGTTAGATAAGTTATCCAAATTTAATTCATGGTTAGAATGTTTCAGTTTTTAGTGAGCTGTTAATTGATAAATAATGATGTAATTGCATTCAAAATTCTTCTTCGCTGGAGTTTAAGTTAATTTACTGAAGTTTCCCACTATTCAAGTATTGTTAAAAATAATTTTAAAACTTCAAGCATAATTTAGTAAACCACGACTTCTAAGTTAAGTAGAATTTATTTGAGTTGGAAGAGGTTGCGCGGTTCACGATACAAATTAATTTAAAAGTGGTTGTAACATATGCTGCACAAAACTTTGGCAAAGTTTCGAACGTAATTAAGCGTTGCGCTGTTAACAAATACATGTGAGTACAGGAAAGTTCAAAGTTAGAAAGCTGAAATTTCTGCCTTCATGTGGTTACGATATTTTTCTCAAAACTTATTAACTCTATGATAATTCAAGTAAAATTACATTTAGTTTGGCACAGCGAAAACGCATCCTTCAAAAATTGAAGCTAATCGAATAGTCAATAAAATTTGCATTAAGTAGTTCTTTGTGGACCTTTAAGCGCAGAAAATGGGGAGTACTAACTCGATAATATTATCTGTTTCCAGTTCACAGCGGCTGAATAAAATTAAGAAAATTGGACAATATTGAATGCCGAGATCAGTTTTACACGATGTAATAAAATTTAAATGTGGAGCTCTTCTAACCGAAAAATATTCAGACTGTTTAATTACCATATCTTTATGGCCTGTTTGCTATTTTATAACTAAAAGTTCGAATATATTTTCGTAATGCAATTATTTTTATGCCACTCGGAAGGAGTTATAAAACACAAACTTAGAGAGATAAAAATTTACGTTTCTTAAAGTAAGAACTTCCAGACAAGTAACGTCTCTGGGGTGGTCTTTGGATTCAGCTAACATAAAAAGCAAGTGACATCACAATCTTAGCGAAATCTGAGAAAGTTTTCCCCTATTTTATTTGTAAACATAACTTTGGGACAACACATCGCATGATGTAGCACAGCACGGACGTGATGCAATTATTTATGATATAGATTTACATTTTTCGATTACTTACGTGCCACCTATTTCAGCTAGCTATTCTTGACGTTTATGTAAACCAACCACCTTTAACTTTTAATTTTATTGAACTTTACCTGATAGGTTAAAATTCAATTAGTATTTAAATTATAAATGTTATGAAAACATTCAGTAATTATCTCATAAACCTCGTGTTCAAAAGACTAAATGCTTCCAACAAACACGCCGGAGGCCAACTCATTGAGAATTTATTGTTATAAGTTTTCCACTAATGCACACGCATGTCCAACGGTATCATATCATCGTTATCCAACTTCTCTTTGAATGAAACATTCACAGCACACACGCGGTTTTCTCTACAATAAAATACGATTCCAGGGGGTAACACAAATTCGGAAACATTTGTAGAAATTGTCAGAGATTTAAAATTCGGTTGTAAACGTTCATTACAAAAATGCCCTGTAAACGGGTCTTTACACCTCAGTTTATGTTAAACTAAACTACTTAAAAATAAATAGAGATATTGTAATATAAAGCATATATTTTTATTTGGCAGCTAATGGTCATCTATTATTGATAATTAGAGCAAGCGGCAATGTTTCATGATAGAAAATGAAAAACAATCGA
This sequence comes from Limonius californicus, assembly GCA_014611495.1. Classification (NCBI taxonomy): domain Eukaryota; kingdom Metazoa; phylum Arthropoda; class Insecta; order Coleoptera; family Elateridae; genus Limonius; species Limonius californicus. The sequence goes on from JABXWE010102116.1 coordinate 43,024, forward strand.
ATCCAGTTGCGATTGTTTAAACGTATTAGTGTCAAGTCGAGTTTAGATGTTTGATTGAATAATCTTTCCTGTCTTCTTTAAGATCTTTATTGTTCATTGTTTTTTTATTCGTTACATTTGTGTTCTAAATAATAAACAACAATGCAGAGAAATCATTTAACAATAGAACAACGAAATGTAGCTGTTCATATGCACCAAAGAGGAGATCGGCCAAAACGGCCTACAGCTTAGCTCAGAGGAGTAGGAGTTCGTGAAAATCGCTTACGGGAAGAAATCTTTAGTAGTGTACAGGGTAAATCAAAATAAGTGGGCGCCACCTTCCAAATCCAGCTGATTGTAGGTCCTCGTGGAAGGCCGAGAAGCCGACAGCTTACGGGAATGGAACTAACCTTTATTGTACCTCCTCCTATAGATTTAAAGCTTGCAAAATTCGTACACAAACAAGTACAAAAGACACAATAAGAAGCAGTAAATTTTTAACATACATATAATTAAATTGTTAAAAATGACAGTACAAGAAAATGACAACAAGTCATAACGCTATAAGTTTGGATTACACATTTTTAATTTTTGAACGTTCAGAAAAAAAAAACTCGCCGCCACTGGTGCAACGGGATTTACGTTTTTCATACAGCTACCTACGCCAGGGACGCTGAAGTTCACAAGAATAAAACAGAATATAATCTGGTAGTTTTATAATTAACAACTAACACCACATATGGCGACTGAAGGTCGTCTGTCTATTTATATGATGGTAAATTTTGAAGTTTGCAAGTTAACGCGAGCAATAAAAGGTTTCTTTCTCACTGCACAGAAAAACTGGTTCTTTACCTTGGATTCCGGTGGAGGCAAGCACCATTTCGGGGTGGGGGGTTGATTTCCAGATGCCGGACCAAAAAAAAAAGGAAGACAACGTTCTTCGGGACAGCGTTGAAACGAGATGTGTGTGTTACGCCCCTGGAGAATACGTTGCTTTCAACAGGCTGTTAACGTTGAACGAAGACGGGACTCATAGGACGATGGTAGCCGCAGAGGGACAAGAGCTGGGCTTTGAAATTAATCCGCCAAGGCGATCGGGAAATTCGGAATGATTTGCCTCTTGTTTGGGTTTAAAATTCTAGCGTACTTCTATAAAATCCGAAAATTGTCGATGTATTGTTTTCACCCCACGAAACGAAAATTACACCAGGTATACCCGTCGAAAACCCAAGCCGACACTTGCAGCACTCGATTTATTTACGGCCCTTCCCTGAAGATGTAATTTGGGAATAGCGGAGCCATTAAAGGTGGAAGGCTGACTAACTTTCGCAACGGGAATCTACACTTCCCCCCAAAAAAGATTGCACCATATTACGAAATTATTCTAGAATGAAAACTAACACGTGTGATTTTTGAGAGAAGCCCAAAACCATTTCCTGAATGCTAGCACTGTTCAACACAGAAATTCCTAGAAATCCCGTCTGATCGGCGAAAATATCTTAGAAAGAAAAAACCTTGAGACTGGTTTGGTCATAAATTCATTTCTGAAAAGGAAAATACTAACAAACCTGCAGTCAACACAACTCAATCTTAGAAAGACGCAAAATAACCAAAACTCTGTTCAAAATAAAACTGGAATTCAAATAACGTTATAATTCCTATAGAGCGGCAACCAAATTAAGAAATTAATTCACATAGAGCGGCAAATTTCAAAAGAACATAACAGGATTTACATTATAATATTGGTAAATTTTTCTTTAAACGTACCTTTGTCGTAATTTTCATGTTCATTATACTAAAAAGACGTTACATTTTCTTTTTTGGTAGTTTTTTACTATAAAGGCAATTGGCGTTGCCTTTAAGTATCTTACACTGCAATATCCCAATTCACTTTTGAGTAGTTTAGTTTAGAAATTTCTGTTCTTAGGTATTTAAAGCATGTTTTAATCTCAACAAATAATGTAGTACGTGTAATGTGCAATCAGTGGTAATTCTAATCACAATTACCTGTTTCATTGGAATACTGTTGGAGCCTAAATTGCGCGCCTTATTTTTTGAATTTTTGTATCTCCCACTACAACCCCTTTTGCAGGTGTTTGGTGGTACGAATTCTTGTAGACAGTCTGTTTGTAACCTTTATACGATAAACATGTGTGAAGACACAAGTTTTTTGGTAACTTATTTACTGTAAGAGTCTGTATCGAGGCAGTAAAATAAAACTATGTACAAACAGCTCGAGAAGTTATTTCATATCAAACATTGGTCCTTCGATCGGGATAATTAATGCGAATGAAAGTTGGTAAAATTACAAGTGTAATTTTAAAATTCGAGTCAACGATGGGAGATCGAGAGCAGCACGCAAAGTCAAGCTTCATCTAACCAGCG
>JABXWE010102117.1:0-57450 GCA_014611495.1 Limonius californicus
AACCTCTATACGATAAACATGTGTGAAGACACAAGTTTTTTGGTAACTTATTTACTGTAAGAGTCTGTATCGAGGCAGTAAAATAAAACTATGTACAAACAGCTCGAGAAGTTATTTCATATCAAACATTGGTCCTTCGATCGGGATAATTAATGCGAATGAAAGTTGGTAAAATTACAAGTGTAATTTTAAAATTCGAGTCAACGATGGGAGATCGAGAGCAGCACGCAAAGTCAAGCTTCATCTAACCAGCGTTGGCGGCAAGCAGTCCACATTGGTCTTTCGATTGGGATAATTGATCCTAATGAAAGTTGGCAAAATTACAAACTCAATTTAAAATTCAAGTCAATATTGGAAGATCGAGAGCAGCACGCAAGGTCAAGCTTCATCTACCAACGTTGGCGGCAAGCAGCTCACACCTGCATCACACCTGCAGTACATCTGGTTCTTCTAGAGTTCAAACGATTCCCGACCTTCCACACAGGGCAGGCGAAGCATCCAGTAGGCGATTTTGGTTTTGAGGCACAATCGTGTAAGTTTTTTATACTGAATCCTTTTCCCTGTTTGAATTTAAAATGGAAGCAGATAATCTAAAACGTTTACATATTAAAAGAGGCAATTACAAGGCCCAGTTAACTTTGCTAGAAAAATATTTGTCAAAATTAAACTTGACTGATGTATCTGAAGTAGAAATCGTAAATTTAGAACAAAGGTTAAATAAGATTGAGCCGATTTCTGACTTATTCAATGAAGTACAAAGCGAGATCGAAATTTTGCAGGATAATGTAGATGATAACCTAACAGAACGTGAATTATTTCAGGATATGTATTTTGATTTAACAAGTAAAATTAAAAAGGTGTTAGTAGAACACAATTCGAATTTGGCAGATGAAGTTCTGTCTCACTCTAGTAGCGTTGCGAGTCAAGCAACTCAAGCTCCCCATGGGACACCAAAAACATGTTTCAAACTTCCGCCAATCAATTTACCTACATTTGACGGAACATTTACGTTATGGCGCGAATTTTATGACACGTTCAATTCTTTAATTCATACAAATAGTGATCTCACTAATGTTCAAAAATTAACGTATTTAAGAAGTTCTCTAAAAAGCGAACCAGCTGGTTTAGTACGCTCTTTAGAAACAACGGAGAATAACTATGAAATTGCATGGTCATTGTTAAAAAAGAGATACGTATAATAAAAGAAGATTTTTATGTTGATGATATGATAACGGGTACCAAATCAATCGAAGAACTAAACAACATTAGAAAAAATGTCGATAAAATTCTAAAATCCGCTGGATTTCACTTACGGAAATGGACAAGCAATGTTTCAGATCTAAACTTAAGTAAAGAGACGTCGATTCCGGTGGGTGAAAGGATTAACAAGACATTAGGCGTTCAGTGGAACCCAACTACTGATGTTTTTTCTTATTCTACATTTAATTTAACACCACAAAGGCAAATAACTAAACGTTCAATATTAGGAATAACTGCCCAATTGTACGATCCTTTAGGTCTTATTGCTCCAATTATTATAGTAGCAAAATTTATCATTCAGGAGCTTTGGCAATCAAATCTAGGATGGGACGAGTCAGTTCCAATTGACATACAAACTAAATGGCTTAACTTTAAGGATAAATTAAAGCACATTAACAGTATTATTATTCCCCGACATGTTCTTACAAGGCAACCAAGTCGTATCGAACTGCATTCATTTTCTGACGCCTCTGAAAGAGGTTATGGAGCTTGCATTTATCTAAGGTCTATTAGCGATAAAGGTGAAATCCTTGTTAGATTATTAGCAGCAAAATCACGAGTAGCTCCCCTAAAGAAGGTTTCATTGCCGCGTTTAGAACTCTGCGCAGCAGCAGTTGCAGCAGAACTTGTTGATAAATTTAAATCAATCCTAAGGTTAGAAATAAAGAAACAATATCACTGGTGTGATTCTCAAATTGTTCTTAGTTGGCTAAAATCTTCTCCTAATAAATGGAAGACTTATGTGGCCAATAGAGTATCTCAAATACAAGAGTTAACCAACGCAAACAATTGGCAGCATGTTGAATCAAAAGACAACGCAGCTGATTTAATTTCGCGCGGTGTAGCACCTCATCAGTTACATACTCTACGTTTATGGTGGCACGGACCTCGATGGTTATCTCAAGATGAAAACGAGTGGCCAACTTCTTCAACTGAAACAAACTTACAAGAGACTTCTGAGTTACGCAAGCAAGTGCATTCTCTGGTCACTTTAAATAATCAGGATTCATTTCCTATTGATAAATATTCATCATTTGATAAATTAAGAAGGATTACTGCATTTTGCCTTAGATTCAAGCATAATTGTCTGTTAAGAAAAGAAGACAGAGAAACTGGTACAGCTTTATCAACCGGCGAACTAGACAATGCATTATTGAAATTAATAAAAATTGTTCAAAGTAGTTGCTTTCAAAGCGAAATAAACAATTTAAAACAAGGTAAACCTTTACATCCTAAGGCTAGTATTCTTAGTTTAACACCGTTTTTAGATTCCCAAGGAATTTTAAGAGTTGGTGGCAGATTACAATTGTCACAATTTTCATATGCAAAAAAGCATCCAATTTTGTTACCAAAACATCACTTAACAAATCTTATTTTAATCAAGAAACATAAGGAATTGCTACATGCTGGTCCCAAACTGCTTTTAAGTACAGTACGCGAACAGTTTTGGCCAATTAATGGCAGAAATACGGCAAAGAAAATAGTTAGAGATTGCGTAAAATGTTTTCGATTTAGAGCAAAACCAGTAAATCAAATTATGGGCTCGCTTCCTGAACACAGAACAATGATAATGTATCCTTTTCATTCTACAGCTGTAGATTACGCAGGTCCATTCTTGTTGAAGGACAGATTGGGCAGAGGTAGTAAAACCATTAAGGGATATATTAGTTTATTTATTTGCTTATCAGTAAAAGCTATACATTTAGAAATAGTTACAAGTTTGTCAACTGATGCCTTTTTAGCTTCACTAAAACGATTTGTAGCCAGACGTGGCAAGCCTCTTCATGTCTTTAGCGACAATGGCACTAATTTTGTTGGTGCGAATAATGAAATGTCCAAGCTCGGTGAGTTTTTCCAAAATAACGCTGACCATGTAAGAAACGTTACTGCTGATGTAGGTATCAATTGGCACTTCATACCCCCAAATTCGCCTCATTTTGGTGGGCTGTGGGAGGCTGGAGTTAAAAGTACAAAACATAATCTAAAGAGAGTTTTATCAAATTCACCCTTAACTTATGAAGAATTTCATACAATTACTACTCAAATAGAGTCCATTTTAAATTCAAGACCATTAACCGCTTTGACTTCCGATCCTAATGATGTTGAAGTTCTCACTCCCGCACATTTTCTCATTGGAAGAACCTTTTCCGCTATTCCTGATCCCAATCTTAACGATGTGCCTGTAAACAGACTAAGTAGATATGAACATCTTCAACAATTAACACGACATTTCTGGGACAAATGGTCCAAGGAATACATAAGTGAGCTACAACAAAGAAACCGATGGAAGCAAACAGCAAATGATGGCAACTGGGGAGAGTCATCAAACTTCATCCCGGTGCAGACAACATCACTTGTGTAGTGTCTGTGAAATGCGCAAATAGTGAGTTAAAGCGCTCCGTGGCTAAAGTGTGTGCGCTACCTTTTGTAGGAAACTAAAAAACTATGATGCAATTGCTTGCATTTCGTACCTCAGAACTACTACTTCATTTATGTTTATATGTCTTACCTTAAGAGATTATTCGTTCATTTGTTATTTTTTATGCATACTTATTAACATGTTTAAACACTTTTTTTGAAACTGTTGTTTCAAGGCGGGCGGCATGTTGGAGCCTAAATTGCGCGCCTTATTTTTTGAATTTTTATATCTCCCACTACAACCCCTTTTGCAGGTGTTTGGTGGTACGAATTCTTGTAGGCAGTCTGTTTGTAACCTCTATACGATAAACATGTGTGAAGACACAAGTTTTTTGGTAACTTATTTACTGTAAGAGTCTGTATCGAGTCAGTAAAATAAAACTATGTACAAACAGCTCGAGAAGTTATTTCATATCAAACAGCAAGTAAATGTAGCAAAGATTTCTTATTTTATATTGCTAAATTTACTGGGGAAATTTAAAAAAACTAATTGTAGCTATGATAACGTAGAATTTGAAAATACAACAAATTGTAAAATGGAAATATGCATCATCAGAGTTTAATTGTGGTTTAAGCAGACATGTTAGTTTATTCATCCTTGCATTAGAGATACATAACCCCACCTATATTTTGTAATAAGAAAAATACATATACCATTTTTTTTTTTGGGATATCGTTATCAATATTCATCAACTCTACGGCCAATCAATAAATCACACATCTATAGTCCCCTCCTAGGGGAGGGGTAGATAATAATTAACAATATGTAATTCCCCCTCTTTTCTCGTTGAAAACTTTTTGCACCGATGTTTACTTAGTTGCTGTCTTTTTCTATCTGCTGCAGTATTCACAAGGAAAAGCTTTCAAGGGTAACACATTAAAGTGTCAAAAGACACTGGGAAAATATTATTTTTAGCCTTAGATTTAAAATTAGTTTGTGGTGTTTTGAAATTCTTGTATATTGTTGAACATTTTGTAAAAACAAATAGACCTAAAAGTCACACCGTCTGGCTTAAAATAGCGTCACAGGAACTGATAATAGGTTACATATGATTGGCTGTTGACGTTCAGATTCTGGGAAATCCTAGGTAGGAGGAGTTTTTCAAATCCAAGATTACGGTTGTGTATGCCCGCTTAGTTTGTGTCCGCGCTTCTGGCATAGAGAATGCTTAGCAGCTTTCGCTTGAAAATTGAAATTAAGACGTTCAACATCACGGTGTGCTTGCAATATGTTTTCGGAAAACTTTTGTGAGGGCCTATTTGTAAGTTTAGCTTCCTTTTGTAAGCTGGGTACTGAAGAAGTGTTTGATATTTTTTTAAGGATACGTCTCTCGACTCCAACTCCCTGGAGACCGATATTTGTGATATCTGGATCCCGAATAATCCCGACGGCTTTCCAGAAATGAATGGTAAGTGAAACTTTTATTTTGCATTGCATAACCAAATATTGTGCAGCCGCTGCTGCATTTTCCTCTATTTATTAAGTCTTTAAGCTTTTACTTGATCATTACTTTACAGTTTTGCATTTTCGTTATTAATACGTTTGTTTGTAATTTGTATTTCATGCAATATTTATATCTTTTCCTGATAAATCCAAGGGTTGCACCTTTTTCGATGTATTATTAAAAATTTAATTTTTTCAATATATGCAACAAGTGTTTGTCCTAATATCGCCACCGGCGGCGTGGCATCGGGGTGCGTTAGTTATCTTTTAAAAAATATACTCTACACTACTCGCCTACTTCAAAATAGCTTACATATTGGAATTTCCTATACAATGTAAAGAACACATGCTTCTGTTTCATAGGCTCATCTGTTTTTGTGAGGATTAACACACTTTTTCTGTGCACAATAGCAGGAAAAAATTTACGCGTTTTCAGACGGAATACATTTTTTCAAATCACGAAAACAGATATGCAAACTATTTTGTATAAATCATCGTACTTAATTTAAGGACACGTTGTATATTACCCTAACGTTTGGTGTATTTATTGTAATCATTATTTTACGGTCTTGTTTTTCCATTTTTTTTTAATGCATTTTTGTTTATATGTATATAGTTTAGCAATATTATTACTTATGCAACTGAATCATTATTTTCGTATACTCTACACAGAAGTACATACAGGGTATCCGTTTCAAGTTGGTTCTCAAATCTAAAACAGTGTTTCATTAATCAATAAAAATAAATTCAGTTCCTGAAACAATTTACTTTTAGGTTCGTGTTCTACATTGGAAAATCATTTAAATATGTTGATTCAAAACCGTTTTCCTACATTTTATTTATTCGTTTGCTCTTAACATATATATGATAGTTCTTAAACACACGTTTAATTGTTTGCTTAACTTTTCATGTTCAATAGTTTATATTACAGTCAAACTTCTGTATAACGAAGTCGCTAAATTCTGACAAAAAATTCGCAATAGAGAAATTTCGTTATAGAGAAATAAAATTTTTTTTGAAAATAAGTTTATTATAATTTGTTTACATATGTAATACGAGTACATAAATGGATCCACTTCAAAAATGCTTCATCAACATCTTCGTACACACATGTTCTAGCACGTTTTGCTGCAGTTCCTACATCAATTCACGATTTTTTATAATGGTTGATAAACTGCTGGCAGGAATACCGAATATTGCTGCAATATCTTTTTTTTAAACCTTTATCAACTTCTTGCAACACTTTAATTTTTTCTGTAATGCTTAAACACTTTCGCTTCGTCATTTTGCGTAAACTGACCGTTTTTAAAACAGGTTTCTATTGCAATTTTCTGCTTTAAGATGCCCGCTAAGAAAAGCCGTCATTTAAACATAAAGGGGGTCGTAAACTTGACAAAACCTTTACAATTCTTGGAAAACTTTCCATGACTGTACCGGAAGAACTTATAATAGACAATATTTGGGTACGAAATTCCCAAAACCATTAAGATGTTCATAGATTTTATTTTTTTTACGCTAAAAAATTCGTTAAATAGAAATTTAATTTCGCTATTTGGAAACAATTTTACGTGTGTTTTTGGTTAAAGGTGCAGCGTGTAGCGCAAAATTTCGTTATATAGAGAAATTCGCTATATAGACGTTCGTAATATGGGAGTTTGACTGTATTTCTATATTTTGTTTGACACCAGTGATTCTCAACCTTTTTAAATGTTGGCACACTCTCAAGAATAAATGTTCTTGACAGGCATTTCAAGTAGACCATTTAGAAAAATCACAATTTTTATTGCAGATCTGCTTTGATACATCACAATTGTAAAATATCAATTTTGGGAACATACGTTTAATTATTTAAAGCATGCCTATTAACATTCGAATTCTATTAAGAAACTATTGAAATTAAGAAGAAAGTTATTTGCATTCTGATAATTGCTTTATCCACCCCTATTACGATGAGCATACATTATTTAACTACTTTTGTGCAACTAATGGTACCTATAACTATTTAGCGTGAGTTATAATTCATTAATCAACACTGTGTAACCAATCACAAAATAGAATTTTCATTACTCCATACCTTGATAATCAATTACAAAAGTGCAATTAAAATATTCGACGATCAATCTATGAAAATAAATACAATTGTCAATATTATATATACCTATTATAAATTTTAAAATTCCACAATATCTACTAATTCACAATTTTTATGAAAATTATAAAATTCAAATAGTAGAAATTTAATTTACTACGCTTGTATAAAGTATAATATTCAGCTCGCGGTAATCGCAATAACTCACTTAGATGATTACAGCACTCGCCTACGGCTCGCGCTGCAAAGTACATATGCGTCAGTTATTGCCTACATTACAACTCGTTAAACGATATTCTATTATGCCTTTAAGTGACTCAAAATAAGATAAAATTAGCGTTTTTTTTTTGTTGTCATCGTATCTACGTTAATAATTTTTTTAACTAGTAGACAGCATATCTAAGACTAAAATACGGCGAAACAATTATTGAAAAAGCAGAAACTGATCGTTGTGGAAAAATGCGGTAAAATCAACGTTTTTAATGCATATGCACCTAATTTAGTGAAATATTTTCACTTTATTACAAACTATTTGTTTTATTTATTTATTTAATCTAAAGTCCTTTTACCGTTAGGTGTCGGACTATGTTTGTACAATTTGTACAATACATTTGTTGGTATTTCATATATTTTTGATTTCCATCACTTTCTGTCCTGCGCTGGTCTTTTGGTTTTATTCCACTGGATGCTCCGTTTATCTGCAGTTTTTCTTACTAGTGCTTCCCATCCCATTCTCGGTCGGCCCCGCTCTAGTTTTCCCTGTTATTCTTGCTTCGAAAATTTCTTTTGTTTTTCTCTCTTCTTTCATTCTGTGTAAGTGCCCCAGCCATCTCAGTTGTCTCTCTTCTATTATTCTTTCTAACGGTTTTATGTTCAGTTCTTCTCTCACTGTCATGTTTCGCACCCTGTCTCTTCGCGTGATCCCTTTGATTTTCCTTAAAAATCTCATTTCTATAGCTGTCAGCCTGCGTTTATTTCTGTTGGTTACTGTTCATGCTTCACTGCCATATGTAAGTGAGGGTCTCACCACTTTCTGGTGAACTTGTGTTTTTATGTCTTTAGATATTTCTTTTGTCGAGGAATGTTGTTCTTAGAATGTTAAATATTCTTCCCGCTTTTCTTATTCTCTCTGTTATCTTTTGGTCTATTTTTCCATTCTCTTCTATAACTGTCCCCAGGTAATTGTAACTTGTGACCTGTTCTAGTATTTTGCCCTCTATTTCAATATCGTGATGCCTTTCTTCTGTTGCGATTATCATTGTCTTAGTGTTTGGGTGTTTATTTGCATATTTATTTTCGTAAGTTCTTTTTGATATATTGCGAGGTTATGTTGCAGTTTTTCTTTGGATTCTGCTAGCTGGGCCATGTCATCTGCAAACATTAGTTCCTCTATTGTTGTCGTTTTCATTCTCCATGATCCTATTATTATTTTTTGGATTTCTCTTTGCTTCTCTTTATAGCATCGTCAAAGACTATTGAGAACAATAGAGGGCTCAGTACGCAACCTTGTCTTAGGCCCACCTTTGTCTCCAATACTGCGGAGTTATACAAACTATTTGATACCTACAACACCAATCTAAAGATTTACTTTATTTTCTTACAAACGCAAGAATGCCAAGACTCCAAGACTATTACCAATTTACTTTATCCTATATTATACGTATTGCCTTTTACATTAGCTGCAGTTCACTTTCTATCATTCAGTTATCACGGCTCTACCGCCCGAGCTGGAGAGGGAAACGATTTTAATGGTATGTCAGTCAGTGGCGGCTTGTACTAAAGGGCACAAGGGCACGTGCCCACCCAACCACCAAGATAAACACAGAAAGAAATTCGCATGTAATTCAGTGCACTATTTTAATTTCATTATTTTAACGATGGTATCAAATTTTCCTTCCGCACCACAAGCGCGGCTAACAGCCTCAAAACTATTTTCCGGGGAACGCTTTGATTTGTACCTATGTAGAGGTGATTCGGTTGCCTACCGGTTATCTTCGCTGTACGCGATATACCAGGCGAATGGGGCACCGAGCACATTGTTCCCGATTTGCAGTCAACGTTTGAATTTGGACTTAGGAGCGCTGTTTTCGCGCAATCGCGCAATTGAATTCAAAGACGATAGTGACGTTTTTTCAATGATGGAAGATAATTGTGTGCAAAAAGATCGACTGAACGCATTGGCGGTCCTATCAATAGAAAAGAAGTTCGTCCAGTCTATCCCGGATTTTGACAACAAAGTCATAGACGTCTTTTCCAGCATGAAAAATAGGAGAATGGATTTTATGTATAAAAAATAGGTAAGTTTTTTCTTGTGCCCACCCTCTTTTTTAACTCACGAGCCGCCACTGATGTCAATGTAAAAAGTTACATTTAGTTTTTCACTGCCAGGTCGTTGTAGAATGCCCTTAATTAATTTACTTATTAATTAATGTGAATTGTAGATTATTTTATGAAATTTCAGGGAACATCTGAGAGATGTTTATGGCACACTGGTTGAGAATCACTGTTCTCTGACTATTGTTAACAAAAACTGTTAATAATAATTATAGTTGTTATTTACACTGGAATATAGTTTATATGGATGGACATTTTAGTTTTAGGGGTTATATACACAAAACGCACAGTCCTTCTCAATTACGCTGTCCGGTTTCAAAAATTGTAAATAATTAGGTCATAAAATTACAAGAAGTCTAATATGTTCATGTCTATTTACAATGTTTAAATAATAAATGAAAAAAACCTAATAAGCAGTTCATGTAAGACTGATCTTGCAGGTTGGTATTCTACATTCAAAATTAGTTAAATTTGTTCGTTCAAATTGTTTTCTCAAATCTTATTTACTTACTTATTTTTAGTGTACTTTTTATAGTATGTTTTGCGAATTTCAGTTGCATTGTTGTTCACAGAACAGGTTTTTGTTTGAAAATAGTTTTGACTGGCTTGTTTATTTTGATAGATTTTTATTTTAGACGGTTTTTTGGAAGTAGTCATAACAGAAACACTGCGAAAGCGAAAGTTCAATGTTGTTTTCAATTTTTTAAAACTAAAGTTTTATATATTTATTAACAATACTTTATCAAACTAACATAGTTTCTGCACAGTTCTTAAAAAAAGAACGGTACATTAATTTTGTAAAAGTGAACTCGCAGGTGTTTGTTCTCCATTGAAAATTATTTAAATTGTTATTATCCTTTCGACCGCAATTATTTATTATTTTTTGAATGCATTCTACTTTAGAAGAGATTTTCTTACCACATTCTACAGGGTGTCCCAAAATTAAGTACCCAAAACTATACTGAGGGGTAGAAAATTAAAAAAATAATTGGGGTTTTCTTAATAAAGCTTAAACTATAAGTTTATTAATCTTATTAAACATTAAGTTTTTAGGACACGCTGTATACACGAGGGATGCGTTCAAATATAAATACAAGGAGTGTTCAAATTTAAATAGGAATTTATTTATAAAAAGGGTATTATAATATTACAACAATGAAATCTATATTACTCTTCAATATGCCCCTGCCTAGCAATGTACTTGCGCACTCATCTGGAAGTTTTCTAATAGATTTCTGAAAGAAATCTTTGGGTTGCATGCGTATTCACTCTCGAACAGTTTTAATAACGTCGTTATTTGACTGAAATCCTTTTCCGACTAAAACGTCTTTTATTGGACCAATAAATAAAAAGTGGAACGACTGTTAACAGCATGGGAATGTATCAAGAGATCCAAATAAAGCTGATCCCCAGCGGGCTGTGGAATGAAAAGTCAGGTCTTTTCGAGACTAAAGGAATGTTTATAATGTCAATTTCAGGTTAGGTTGTGTTAGCTGGAATTAAATAATAATGAAACGCCATTTTTAGGAGCAGCAATCTTTTATTGAGCAACAGTAAAAGAAGTGAATAAACTTGAACTAATGTGATGATCACAACAAATGTTGAAAATTCCTCCAAACATTTCTGAACTCGTCTTCTCATACCTTCAAAAACATTTTGTAATAATTGAGGTGAGTTGTTAACTGGAGTTTTAAAAATGGCGTTTTTCGAATAGGGCCATAGAAAAAAGTCCAACACAGTAATATCACAAGAGCGAGGGGGGCCAGGGTGTTGCAGTATTCCTACTAATGATTCGGTCATCAAAATATTCGCGTAAAAAATTAATTGTATCTGCAGCTGCATGAGCTGTTGCGCCATCCTGTTGCAGAAAACCAACCCGTAGCTCATCATCGTGAAGTTCGTTTAAGAAAAGTTCCAATAATTCGTTCCTGTACCTTGCTGCGTAAAAAAGGTTAAATTTAACTGCTCATCATTGAGATTATCCAAAAACCAACGACAAAACTGAACTCTTTTTGGATAATCAATATTCTGTGGCATGTACAGTAACTTAAATCATCAACTGGCTGGCATAAGTGTCTAATTGGAGTTTTTGGAGGCTCGTCAATTCGTTGTCTTACAGTTTCAATTAAAGCAGGTACTTCTTTGGCCTACCAGACCCTTCTTTCCTTCCAATACTTCCAGTTTATCGAAAATTGCTGACTAAATTCTTAACCAAAGCATAAAATTTTCGGTTTGTAATAATTTCATTGGGATACCTCTCTCGGAATTCCACAAAACAAGGAGGAATCGAATAGGTCCATTCTCCGTCAACTTGAAAGCCGTTCCGAAAGTAAAATTTAACAATGAATGTTCTTTGAAATGTATTAAAAATCATTTTAACAATCTATCAGATTCGTATCAAAAAAAAAAAGATAACTAATTTATCTGACATCATAAACATTCCTTTAGTCTAGTAAAGACGTGACTTTTCATTCCACAGCCTGCTGAGGATCAACTTTTTTTGGAGCTCTTGATAGGTCCCTCTGAAGTTTGTTCATGGTTTTAATTCCATCTCATTTTTGTAGCGGTATGAGGACAACCATTGTCTTGGAGAAAACTAACAGAACTTTGTCTTCTCTTCCGGTTGGTCCTGACCGCCCTTTGCCGCGTAAAAGTGTCGAATAATAGCCTTCATTAATTATATAACATTCTATAAGGACAGCAACTAGGAGTACCCCTTGAGAATTCAAAAAATTATTATTGCCGTCACTTGACAAGCTGACAACACAGTTTTTCCTTTCTTTGGGTTTCAAGGTAGGGTGTCATACCACTGCATACTAGCACGTTTTGACTGAGGAGTAAAATAATGTAGAGACATTGCCAATTGTCATACACCGCGAGATGCGCAAATGAAGAAGAGAAAAAGCTATAGAAAAGGTCAGGCAGCAGGAGTAAAGTAATCCTAAAAACGTATTTCAGTATCAAAATACACAGTTTAGTTTTAAAAAAGGCTGATTTTTAAACTGCGGGTAGAACCTTAAAAAACACTACAAACTTCAGCCAAAGGCAACCAAACCACGTGTGAATCACTAATACAGTGAAGTTTGGTTAAAGCTGTTAACGGCAAAAATGTTTTTGGAGTGGTCTATAGCACCGTTTCGCAACCTTTTGGCCGCGCGACCTAACTTATTTGTTTGTAATGGTACAGCGCCCCAAATGTTTATAATGTAAGAGTTATAAGAACCTGATACTGAAGTCACTGTACATTACATAAATAAATAAAATTATGTATTTTTAACAAAATCTTTTACATTCGAAAAGTAACATTCCGTACATTTCTACTTCAGACGAATTTCGATTTCTAGCGAATACTTCCATTTCATTTTTTGCTATAGAAAAACGTAAGACCGACAATTTTATAAAAACAACGGGCTGTTTCAAAATTATATAAATCACTAAAATAGTTTGATTTATATTTATTAAAAACCCATACACAAATTATGAACAAAATAACACAAGTCAATATTTAATGACTTCATTGTTGTTGTGAATATTCAATTAATTTATCAATTCTTATTTCATTTAGTTAATACTATTATTCTCATTATTGAACTTATGGAGAGTTAGTTTCCAACCTTGTTTTTCGTAACAACCATTCTTGAAAATCGACTTTCCGCCAAATAAGGTGTTGCAAATGGAAGTAACAATTTTATAGCCTTACCCAGAGTCGGATATTGTTCTTCAATTTGTAATCAAAATTTAGGTATATTATTCTAGTTATCTTTAAACATTATTTCCAAACTCTTGTCCGTTGATAATTCACTTAAATTTTCTTCTGATAGAGTGAAATTATTTGATTGACTGCTGAAAATGATTTATTACTCGCATATTGCCCAAACGAATATCTTCTGTAGGTTGAAAATATTGAATTTATATTTAGTAAATGATTTTGTACAACCTGACGTGCATCAAACATTTCCTTCCGAGTTATCATGTTGTCCTCAATCATCTGTATTCTAGCAGCTTATCAAAAGAATCCTTATTTACCCATAGGTCAATTTTTTTAACAAAAGTTTCTATTTTATTATAATAAATAATATTGCTGCAGTGAAGAATTTGCAAACGATCAACAAGCGCATAATCCACTTGGAAATCATCTTATGATACGTTAGCTTGTTTTTCGCAATGTCTTCAACATACCAACACTAATTTGTTTATTTTGGGATACTTATTTGTCGAATTACCATTTTCTTCATTTTCACGATTAACCAAAATTGCAACTCGTCCTACGTGAGGTTAATTTTCTACACGGGCTCGCTCGTCTCAAAATTATATCGACCATTCAAACACCCGATTCTTAGAAATAAATGTTATTACTATGAGCTGTTCCACGCTATAATGGATAGAGCTAATAATGTTATAGCTAAACAATTGCCGTGGGTATGTTAACAAGAGTTACGGAAAATCTTTAATTTTTTTTAAATTTGTTATAAGGTGCTACATCGCAACTAGACTAAAATACTATCCATCAATTTTTATCTAACCTACATTAACTAAATGGTTTGATCCTCTTGAGCCTTCTCACTAGATCTGCATATTGTCGAGGAGTTGGATTGCCTCGACGTTTACGTAGTGACGAAGCTGGTTTCATGCTTCTGGGCAAGGTCCTTTATTTCCTCCGGCACGGTTTTTATCCCTAGATCCCTGTGGATGGATATTCCTGATTCTTGCGTACCAGGGTGCATCTACGATATTCCTCAGCACTTTGTTCTGGAAATTTTAAATTTGTTTGATGTTAGTTTTGTTGGCGCAGCCCCAAAGTTGACAACGGTATTTCCACACTGGTTTTAAAATTTGATTGTAGAGAAATATAACTTGTTATGTATTGAAAGTTGTGAATTTCTTCCCAGCAACCGATACATTTTCCTATATTTTATATTTAGTTATTTCCTTTTCGTCGTTATATGCTTTTTCCATAGTAGTTTGGCACCCAAGTTCATTCCAAGATACTTAGTTGTATTAGCACGCGGTATGATGCTGTTGTTGAGTGTCACTGGCACGTAATCATTCTTCTTGTTCATGAAGTTCGTATGCACTAACTTGTTTCCATTTAGTTTTATTGTTCATCGTTTTGTCCATCTGTCCAACTGGTTTGTGGCTTGTTGTAGCACTTCTGTCGTTTCTTCAGTACTTTTGCCTACCGCTAATATTGCAGTGTCGTCTGCAACCGTAGCTACTGTTATTTGATTGGTGACGAGATGTCGTTGGTGTATGTTGGTGTATAATCAGTATAGTATTGGCCCCAGTTCAGTGCCTTGTGGTACCCCTGCCTTAATTTCGTATAAGTCGGAGTATTCTTCTTGTTTGATCTTGAATAGTCTCTTTGTGATGTAAGAAGTTCAGCAAATTGTTTAGACAGATTTTTTTTAGTTTATGATTTAGTCCTTGATGCCACACTTTATCAAAAGCCTGGGAAACATCTAGTGAGATTGCTGAGTAGACTTTTAGCTCTTCAAGAGTTTCCTCTCTGTTATTTTTTACCCTGTGTACTTGTTCTACAGTTGAATGCTGGTTTCAGAATCCAAACTGATGTGTTGGCTTCATTTTGTACTTGTTGTTGATTCGGTTGAAATATTTTTTCGGGTGGTTTGCGAAGGCATCTGCCTTCTGCTTGTTGCTTCTTGCCCAACAGTTCTTAGTGGTGTCACCTGGGTTATTGGTCTTTTGATTTTTGGATTGCCTTCCATATCGAATAGTTTAAAACCTTTAATTACCATAATTTTCATAAATAATACTCAATCTAAAGACAGTTCTTTAAGTTGAATATTATTCGAACATCCCTGCTTAAAGTTGAACACTCCTCATATTACGGTGAAAATAGTTTAACTATGTTTGTTAAATACTTTTTTCATACACTTCTTTAGTGGTAATATACATGGTAGTAAATAATTGTTCTGAAGCTATAAGATAGAGCAGTAACAGGAAGCAATTCTACGCCGTTAAATCATTTGTATCAGTCCTGTAATGTATTGTTTGTTGATATTTAAATGTCGGAAAAACGAGTTATGTTTTGTTCACCAAATGCAACTTCAGTAACACAGCCTATCTAATGTATTATTTATCTTTTACAGAATGTTATTAATACTACACCAGTTTATAAACAATTTATTTAATTATAATTTTATACCTTGATAAGCTCTAGCACAGTGGTATTCAAAAGGGAGTACGGGTATCTGCGGGGTACACCAAGATATCTTAGGAAATACGTAAAATTTTATACAGATTTCATGTATGATCAGAGTTATAGAAAACCATTTCTTTCCAGAGCGAACTTGTATTGTTTTCCACTTCCAGGGTTCCTTACTAGTACAAAAGTAATCTACTAATTTGTAATTGTATTACAACCACTAGAAAAGGAAATTTTCTTTAAATTTTAAAATGACTACCATCTACTCTACTCAACAATAAATTTTGCAGCTGTGCTCGTTATAGCACCAATGATATTGTAATCGAATAATCACGAGTGACATTTCAAAACTGGTGATTTAATACATTTCTTTGGATTTAATTTAAATGTAATTATGTTTAAACTTGAATTATACACCGACAACTTTCGGGGTACAAAGTAGTGTGGAAAAGCGTCTCTAGGGGCATGGAAAAAAAGATTGAATACCGCTGCTCTAGCATATTGATATATGGCCATTCTACTTGTGTTAATCTGTATATTATCGTTAAATTTAGAAGTCTATAATAACAGTTACAGGTAGAAAACAACAGTAAATAAAGTTGATAACTTAATTTTACTTGTTGATAACGTAATTGTACTTGTTTGGAAGTGGCAGCAAACAAATATTTTTGTTTTTATTTCTTACGAATCGGCATTTCTTTATTATTATGTGCCGATTGTGTACGTGAAATGATACAAAGACTAATAATATCGATAAGAAATTCATTGCTGATGCATGCACGTATAGACATACCTCGAAATATACCGCAATGTATCCTACGAAATTAGAACATAATTTTCCTAAAACGGTATAAGTGATAGCAGATTAAGTGGATTTTGGTTTTAAGTTTATTATAGTAGGAAATGTGTGGTTAAGGCGAGTTTTATAAAACTGATAAGGCCAAAATTGCTTATCCACCCAATAATGGTCATATTGAGAACATTTTTGGATTGTATATTGCAACCAGTAAGATTTATTTTCGAAATAACACGGTTTTTTAGACAAAATTCAAAAATATAGCCATCATTTGTGGAGTTATGTAACTACAAAATGGATATGTTTTTCTAAGTACTAAATGCCAGGAAATAGAAAACAATTCGATCATCTCTTACAGTCTTGTAAAATTTAAATCCATTTTTAATTTTGTCGAACATATTCTGTGTTATTAACTTTGTTAATTTAAGCTTTTCGTGAATTATATGCTGAACGCTGTTAACACTAATCTTCACTATTTTGGTCAATTCTCGAATGATTGTTTTCCAGTTTTCCCGAATAGGCTCATCAACTCGTCGGACATTCAATTAATTGATTGCTGTAACGAGTCTTGCAGGGTGAGGTAAATTGGATACACACTTGAAGCCTGTTACGAACGATGTATACAAATTTTCTTTAAAGGTATCCTTCAGCAAATTGTGTATGCACCCGACGATAAATATTGGCAGCTTTCTCATTTTTAGCACATACAAATTAGATGATAATTTATTCTGCAACAGAACTGAGTACATCACTTGTCACTTGTCAAACACGATGTTTGGTATCTACGTACTACATAGCTGATTATTCAGAAATAAAGTTGGATACAATTGTTAGAAGCTAAAAATGTAAAAAGTCTGCGTTAAATGTATACTCCTTTTGTGTATAATACTTCAGATAATTTTCTGACAATTAAGAGAAAGTGATGTCAGCTACTAGAGGTAATTGATCTGAACAGAATATTTCGGTTATATTAACGACCGCAGTTATTGTAGTTCAGTTGTATTTATATTCTCTATAGCATACATTTTGTGTTCGGGAGTGTTAATTATTTTTGTAATATAATTGTTTTATACAAAAAAATAAAAGTAGCAATAGTGTTAGATGGCTAATTATATCTTCTTCGAGTGCTTTATTTCTTACGAGACGTAGCGATCTTCTCTCCTATGTATGTGTAGCACGTGTCACAGAAACTTGTACTACAGAGAAGATTTGCTAGGTAGAATACCTAACTGGTTTGCTATTGGGAGGGAGAACGGCCTATTGAAATCCGATGTTCCGATACTGACAATTGAACCCCAGACTTTCAGCGTAGAAGACTAACGCGCTAACTTCTAGCCTATGAAATTTAATTATATTTAATAATTTTTGTAACCCATTCTGTATCGTTGTAGAAATATGTGTTACAACAGCAAATTACTACAAATTCTCTTCTGGTATCTTTGTAATAACCATTCATACAGTAGTGTGGCAATGGGTATATTGTCGTAAAATTAAGGTCGATGTGTTGTTTTAAATCGAACTGAATTCAGCTCCTTTCATGAAGCTTTAGTCATGGAAGTTGATAGTTTTTGGGAAAATTTAGTTGTGGTAATTTTACCATGATTAATGTTTGCCAGAGTATGTATAATTAAAAAGATAATTTTAATTGTAAACAATGATCGGTAATTCCCCTAGGTTTATGGAATACAGTTGCGGGTATATTGTCGTTTTCTGCTTGTCCTGTAAAATTTAAAGTCAATATGTTGTTTTAATGTGAACTCAATTCAGCTCCCTTTATATAGCTTTAACCATGGAAGTTGACAGTTTTTGGGAAAATGTGGTTGTGGTAAATTTACCATGATTAATCTTTGCCAGAGGATGTATAATTAAAAAGATAATTTAACATATCAGCAATAATCGGTAATCCCCCTAGCCGTATGGAATACAGTTGCGGGCATACAGAACAGTACAGGAAAAGGTAGATCTCTTGTAAAAATTGAACCCGGACAATACTAGAGTTTTCCAAGATACATTAAATGTTGCTTTCAATGTATATATATATATTTTGCTGCAAACATTGGTAAAATGCTTCTCGCAAGTCCAATATCTAAACTCTCTACTTTACGGTCATTTAGGTAGTGTATTCATGCTCCAATTATATTCTACAATCTAATTGCGCTTGCGTCGCTCAGCGAGTAACGTTGTGGTTCGACATATCGTGGGACCGCGGCTCGAATCTCGGAACTAGATTTTTATGAAACATTTTTTTATTTAGACAAATCCAACTGTGTTATTATATTTTGAATGCGATTCATAAATACATTTTCCAGAATGTCGAATATTTCAATACTTTCCTTGTAAGTGAAAATTTCAAACAGCGGATCCCAATTTAACATACCTGTACCGGCATGGTCAATAATACTAAATAGATCAATATTGAATTTCTTGTTCCTCACTGTAGATGTTCAATGTTTGTAATTGTATGAAAACTGAAATCTTGTAAATATAGTATTTGAAACAAATGTTGGCGAGCAAATAAAATGTTTAGGTATTAGGATCTTGCTATTAAATGGACATTGTGTATTCATATTGCAGTACAAGTTTAAAATAAAAAAATAATTAAAACTTGATGTCATAGTTTAATTAATTATACAGTTTGACAATAGTATATTAAAGAACTAGTTTCATAAGGCCTTTTCTTAACGCACGAGTGCAAGTTTCCGGACGGACGGACGGACGAGTGCGACAAGTGGTCTTATGAAACGTATTCTTTATACTATTTTTTCTATTGAGGAAGTTTAAGAGTATTTTAAATAAATTTATGTAGAAAATTTTACGTCAAATCGATTACTAGGGAGTTTTTATAAACACTTATGGCAGCACTGACAGGTGGCTGAAACTGACATTTCAAACTTTCAAATTCAAATCGAACTACCAACATCGTAAAAAAAACAAACTAAAAACAGTACGATTATAGGCCTCCTTAACGTACTGTTTTTAAGCTAAAACAGTGCGCTTAGAACGGTTTTATAAAACCGAAATAGAAAAATTTCTAATAAAGGTTGTCCGTGGTTAACAAAACGGGTGCCTCTACAAAAATCACACAGTTTATAATATGTGCTGAAATCATTTAATAGTTGTAAATGTATAATTCAGTTATAATTATTTTTTTTTAGAACCCAGAAGATTTACTTCTGAATGCAGAACTTATATATACGTTTTTCCAAGATGGTTCATACTTGGCGATGAACAGGCTGGCTTAAAGAGTCACAAAATTGAAGTTTTTGGGGCACATCTAAAAATAACTATTTAATCCTAATAAAGAAGCCCGTAAAGCGACGGCTACTATACTGATTTATTCTGAAGCACAAGGGGGTATTGATAAGTACTTAGCCTACCATATAAAACGCCACAATATTTTATTTTATTTATTCAACTAAGTGAGACTTATATATTCAGGCGAACGTTCATAAAGTAATTCTAAGCCATTAAAAAAAATCTATGTCTTGGTCTGCAAACCACTCCTTAATGGCACATATTGCTTCGTCACTTCTCAAAAATCTTTTAACTTTCAAATGTTTTTTGACGTTGCTAAATCCGAAGAATAGGGCGGCTAGTCAACCAATTCAAAACCAATTTGATGAATTTTTTGCAGTGCAATCAACGACTTGTGAACAGAAGCGTTGTCTTGAAAAAAGAGCACACCTCTGGCAAGTTTTCCGCGGCGTTTTTTAACAATTTTCTTATGTAATTTAGTTAGTAACTCAGTATAATATGTGATGGTTCTACCCCGTTCCATATAATCTATCAGAAGTATCGTATCTTTGTCCCAGAAAACTGAAGCAAGAATCTTGCTAACCGATTTTTGAACACGGAATCTTTGGGTTGTAGAGAAACAACATGCTTCCACTGCTTGGATTGCTCTTTAGTCTCTGGATCATAGTGATGGATCCACGTTTCGTCCATAGTAACAAGGCGATCCAAAATGTTTGACGAATCTTCTGCAAAACGGCCGCAGATTTCCTTCGACGTTGTCAATCGAACGCGCTTCTGATCAACGTTCAAGCATCTTGGAATCCATTTGGCCGAAAGCTTTCTCATACCCAAGTCGTGATGAATGATGTGATACACACGTTCATAGGAAACGTGCAATGCTTCTGCAATATTCTTAATCCCAATACATCGATTTTCTAAAATCATATCATGGACAGAATCAATGTTTTCCGGAGCGGTCATAGAAATTGGTCTTCTAGGGCGGTGTTCATCTTTCACATCTGATCTTCCTCTTTTATATTCCGCAACCCAGTTTTTAATAGTGGCATATGAAGGACACTGATCACCTAAGGTTTCTATCATATCAGCAAAAATTTCTTTGCCCGATAACCCTTTCAAAAATAAATACATAATAACTGACCGAAACTCGATTTTTTCAAATTTTATCTTTTTCTCAGACATGCCGTTTTCGAAAATTCACGGTTTGGTAACCGTTCAACTTATGGATGTCAAACTCTGACAACTTATTTGTAACACATCATAGTTGCAACCACAGCAACCTTATTCACTTTTTTTTTTACTTGAAATTTTCTAGGCTAACTAGATATCAATACCCCCTCCTAGTGCAAGCTTTTGCAAGTTCCAATGATTTCAGAATAGTATATACCAAGATCCCACGCCGATTTTATGTTATGCATTCAAGTATAAATACGAGGAGTGTTCAAACTGAAACAGGAATTTATTTATTAGAAATGGTATTACAATATTACAACGATGAAAACTATATTACTTTTTGGTGTAGTCTCCTTGCCTAGCGATGCATTTACACCATCGATTTGGAAGCTTTCTATTACTTCTCTGGAAGAAGTTTTTGATACATGTGTATGCATTTCTTAATAGCTTTGATAACTTCATAATTTGACTGAAATTGTTTTAATTGTTCTTGCAGCGGTATGATGCGAGCATTGTCTATTAACTATTAAAAACTTGTAGTTACTGTTATATATACAGGGCGTTTCGGAATTGCACGGCACTATTTTATTGATGTGTTCTCCAGCAGGAAATAAACATAAAAGTTCATACAAACATATGGCTCAAATTAATTTATTATCGAGGTATTGAAAGCTAAAGATATTTATTTAAAAATAAAACAGTAACTGTTCAAAGTGGTCTCAATTTTGTTGAATGCAGTATTCAGCACGACGAATCCATGCTTGTCTGGCACGCCTTATAACATCAGGACGACCCTTGATAGTTGCCGCTGCTTCAACGATGCTTAGCTCTTCTTGTGTGCCAATAGACCTAGAATAAACCATAGACTTCATCCAGCCTCACACAAAATAATCTACTGGCGTTAGATCAGGAGATTATGGTGGCCATTTAACAGGTCCGTTTCGACCTAACCATCGATTACCATATGTTATGTTTAAATAATCAGTGACAATATGAGAAAAGTGAGCAGGGGCACCGTCATGCATAAACACATCCCCTGCCTATTGGTCATCGGAATGTCGGAATGCAAGTAAGTATTCCTGAAAGCCTTGTTGGTAAAACGCAGGGGCCGATGAGATTGTCACCAAGAAGACCACACCAGACATTTAATGAAAAGGTATTTCGGTAATGAGTACTAGCAGTCGGATGAGGGTTTTCTTCGTTCCAAGTATGGGTGTTTCAAAAATTAGTAATACCATTTCTTGTAAAACAGGATTCATCGGTAAACAGCAGGCAGCTCAGGAAGTTAGGATCTCGTGTGCATTGTCGAATTAACCATTGAATTGTTCATTTTAAAATGTGCCGCTTTATATGAATTAATTTGTTTGCCGCTTCGTAAGAATTGATAACGTTATTTTAATTGCAGTCTTATTTTGGGTTACCGTTTCACTATTTTGTTTTGTCTTTCGAAGTTTGAGACATATTGACAGTTCCTTTTGTGTCAAAACTGCCGACTTTTGTTTTTCTCGTTCGTAACCTTAAGCGCTTCCGAGAACTCACGTGTCCCTTATTCTAGAATATTTCATAACGTTTCGAAATATGGTGCAATCTTTTGAGGAAGGTGCAGATTCCCGTTGCGTTTTTACGTCAGTCAGTCTTCCACCTTTCATGATTCCTGTGTCTTCCCAAATTGCATCTTCAGGGGAGGGCCGTAAATATATCGAGTGCTGCAAGTGGCGGCTTTTGAGTTTTTTTGAGGGGTATCTGTTATGTGTGTTCCGTCTCGCTGTTTTATTACCAAGGGGTATAGACAGACAATCGGCTACTGCCGGATTTAAAAGGGAAACACTTGATTCAACCCCGGTAAAGGCAATTTCTTGGTGAATTGGCCGATCGCCGTTAGGCGGATTAATTTCGAAACCAGCTCCGTCGCTCTGCGGTTATCATTGGTGCGCTGAAGGCATCAAATTTCCGGGCCCCTGGATGTCAACTTCCTTCAACCCAGGCTTCAGGGTCGTACCCATGGATTTTTATCATCTTGTGAACCGGTATTGTGCCGGCCGCTCCTATTTCCGTTCAAGATAAAAGATCAAGTTTTGTGATGTGTAAAAGTAATCGTTTTTGTTTCGCGTTATCTTGCAAACTTCAAATTTTGCTTTTATGTAACGACTGTTAAATTTTATATGTAACAGCTACCTAAGGACAAATTGGCAAAACATATCGCAGGAAGGATATTTTATTTAAGAAACAATACAAACATAATTATGTAATCCAGACGTATAGCGTTATCACTTGTCATTTTCTTGTATTGTCATTTTTAACCGTTTAATTATATGTGTGTTTAAAGTTTACTGTGTCTTATTGTGTGTTTTGTACTTGTTTGTGTAAGAATTTCGCAAGCTTTAAATATATAAGATGAGGCACAATAACGGTAAGTTCCATTCCCGCAAGCTGTTGGCTTCTTGGCCTTCCACGAGGACCTACAAACAGCTGGATTTGGAAGGTGGCGCCCATTTATTTTCACTCGCCCTGTACACAACTAAAGATTTTCTCCCATAAGCGATTTTCACGAACTCCCCATACTCCCCTGAGCTAAGCTGTAGGCCGTTTTCCATCTATCTGGTTACGGGTCGTCGGAAAAGCTCGATTGGCCCATAACACCATTGGCAGAAATTTCTGCGCTTGTGATAATGTTCTGGTAGCAGATCTTGGACAGGCGTAACGTGAAATGGATACAAGTGTTGCTCACGCAATGTTCGCCATACGCTTGTACATGATACATTGAAACGAAGTGACAATCTTCTGGTGCTAGTACTAGGAGATAACTGAACAGCATTAAGTATCCCTTCTTTAACGTTTGCAGTTCGTCGAAATCTTTGCCAACCAGCGTTTATTCGTTCAGGCTTTATTAGCGTGCCAGTGTCCCTAAGACGTCTTTCAATGGCTTCAAACGTTTTACGATTTGGTATCCTTCTGTATAAAATTACCGGTGAACGTGAATCATTTTCAGACATTTCTTACATTTACCAAAGCTTTTGGTAATTATGAATATTAACCGGCTATTGTAAATATTAACCAATTTCTTACATTTACCGTAACATATACATGCTTTGATTTCCACAGCGAAGTTTTATCGGAAATATTGTTAATCATTCTGCATTTTAGTTGTTATTAGAATGTGGAGTAAGTATAGAATATTTGTTGTAGACTCTGTTGTTTATTAAATAATATTTTAAATAGACGTTGTTCATTGGTTTGTTTGTCATCATTTATGGTATGTGTCCACATTTCGGCCAAAAGAAAATGTGTAGCAAAGTTACAGTTAAATTTTTGTGTTGATGTGGAGTTTTTGCTATTTTCAAGCATCTCTCACCTTCCCGGATTTTTGTCAAAAGCGCAAAGAACATAGCAACTTTTTAACAGAACACGTACATATCAATTTATTAATGAAATAAAACGAATGTTCCCTTGTCAAAGTAATATATGGCAAAAATATTTTATTAGGGTTGATTGCGAATGATGATAAAACCCCTCATTTAATGTAAACACAAATTTTTTATATCTTCTAACAGCTGTCAAATCCACTTCAGCTGGTGTAGGTTTTTACTGCAAGCGAACGTATTTGTTTTAATATACAGAATGGGTTGATAAGTCAATGTATTTTTTATTTTTGAATTTAAGGGTACTAGAGTATAGCACCAATGCTGTTTGTCAAGTTAAGCCAGATATGAATATGCTGTGCTTCGATATAATCGGTGTTGATTTATTGATTTATTGACAACTTTTGTTTTTTAAGTGGAAATTTATGTAAAATTCGCTATAGAAAGATGTTCATCTTTGAGCGTCTAATTCTTATTGTTACGTTTGTAGTAAACATGTACAGGTACGTATTACCGAAAAGCTTACTTTCACGTCTATAAGGGAGAAAAAAAGTCTAAAGATTAGGATATTTACTCTACCAAAGTTAATACTAGCACACTGTTCACACATTCATACTCCGCTTTAAGTTTGCCCGCAATATTGGTTTTATCCTTTAATAGCATAAACCCAAAAATGAAGAGATTATTTGCTTGCCATTTTGTTTCAGCCGACCCTGTAAATATTAATACAATTTGTGTTTGTAGGAACTTACCAAGAAAATGTAGGTGTTTTATTAATAATTGCAGGCAATTCTTCCCATTCGTATGGAATAGCATTGTAGAATCGACATACATTTTAATTAATATGATCAATTCGCATTAAACTTTTACTTATACATATACGGGTGGGGGTGGCTCAGTGGTAAGAGAGTCAGGCTTTGAATGTAATAGTCCGAACGCTTCCCGGGTCGAATTACTCTAGAGCCGGAAATTTTTTTCTAATTCCCTGGGTGATCGGTATTGGGTCCCGGTCTCCATTTTCCATTGGAGATCAAATTAATGGCACTCCTCTTGTAGTAGTAGTAATAGGATCATTCACAAAAATACAGCATACACCAGGCAAGTTAAGCATGGTTACGCACCAAGATGTTAACTAGCAGAGTCGGCACTGTTGGGCTTAGCACAAACTAACTTAGCCTTGCCTCACACCGCCTCGACACTATGCAAGCGGTACAAATGAGCATCATGATACGGAATAAATTAATACTCCTACATGTTTAAATTATCAATGTTTTAAGTCTAGCAAGGGTAGAGTTTGAAAAGATTTTTACTACAGACAGGTTAACTATTTTCGAACAAGCGGAAGTGTTAAATGTTAAACCAGGTTTTGCAAACTTAAAGATGTTGTTATGCCATATGAAAATAATAGCATAAGCTCAATTTTTATTTTCATTCGAGGCACCTGCAAGATTTTTACCCTAGTTGTTTATTTATTGATTTATATATAGCCGGAATTTCATGCGTATGTACATTATAAAGACTTCTTTACGTACAGTTAAATTAAAATTATGTTAATTTAAATTAGTTTTATAGTTTAAATTAAATCAAAACGAATTTTTATACCCCATGTACAGGCGAAGGCCGCTCTTCGAATTTTCCATGTTTCTCTGTCCCTCTAGATATTTTTCTATTGTTGTCCTATCGTCTCTCTCACTTTTGGTCGTTTCTTTTTTCTTGTTTGTAAGTTCGGTTTCCATAATGTAGCTCTTCGTGTTCGTCTGTCGTTCTTTCTCATAATATAGCCCGCGAAATTGCATTTCAACGTCTTGCACTTCTCAACAATATTTACTCCTAGTTTCTCCCTCAGAAAGTCGGCGTTTATGCAGTCCTTTATTTGTACTTTTAGTCTCTTTATTTGATTCTGTCTTCTTCTTAAGGTTCCTGTCCAATCCGGATATTGGCAACCATCCTGCCTACTAACACTTTGTTGACTATGGCTCTAGATAAGTCGGTTGTGGTGTTACCAAACCATGTTCTCAAATTTTTAGCCACGATATCCTTCTTATATCCGGACCTCTTTTTCCAAATATCTTTCTCTGCAGTATATTCTGTAGAAGCGGATATCTGTTGGCGTTTCCCATGATATGGCCCATATATTCGAGTTTTCGGGCCTTTACTGTATTCAATATTTCTGTCTTCTTTTGCATTCTTCGGAGAATCTCAGCTTTTGTAATGTGTTCTGCCCAGGAGACTCGCAAGATCCTACGGTACAGCCACATCTCGAAAGCTTCTAATGTTTTACTTGTGGCCTCTGCCAAAGTTCATGCTTCTACTCCAGGAGTCGGCAACGCGGTGCCCGCGAAGCAATTTAAAAATGCCCGTCGTTCAAATTTCTAAATTGTAAATTTTAGATATTTGAACAACAAACACCCGTAGAGTAATGTAAGATGTGAGTAAGATTATGTTTTTTTCACATAACAACGTAATAATCATATCTTCGTGGCCATGGCCAAACGATGACTTTTGAATATTGAGTGCATACTATTAAATGTTGCACTGGCTTTCTCAATTCGTATCCTTATTTCTTGAGGGATGACCACGCTGTATATGTACAATAGATTAGAAGATAACATATATTTCCGGTGTTTCTCCATTAGTTTTTTAATGTTTCAATATGATCCTTAGAGTAGTCTTTTCGGAAGCCCGCTTGTTCAAGTGGTAGATTTATTCTAGCTGTTTGTGTATTCTGTTATGTATTAAGGTAGTAAACAGTTTTTGCATATTCGACTATTGATTGGCTTGTATTTAGTCCTATTCTATGCGTCACCTTTTTTATATACCAATATTGTTTAAAACATCGTCTACTGGCATGGTATATTTTCATTTTGTAGTATTTTGTTAAATAATGTAGTGCAGTGATTCCCAAACTATTTTAAAGCGCGACCCCTATTTGGCCATAATTTTTCCTACATCCTCCCTCTTGTAATACTCAACTTAATTAAGAATCAGCGGCTAAACGGCCAATTGACGTCATCTGTTATCACGTAGCATAATTTATTTATTTTCTCTCCGTGTTTCCGGAAATTTCCAGATGGCCTTGGAATAGTCTGGAAAATCCAATTTGCTTTATATAAGCAGCGGACTGCTTGAATGAGATTAATCATTATTTCAAAATTGTGTGCAGTACTTCTGACTGTGTGTTGAGTGCAATAAATCGATAACAAATGTCTGATAGTGATAAGAATACAATATAAAGCAGATTGTAAAGCGTTGAAACCCCAGTGCGTACTTTGTCGAGAAGTGTTTAATTCTTTGAAAGAAGGCTAAACTCTCTCCACAAGGAGCAAGCCACTTTTACATCGACAACCACTACTCAAGATATCGAGCTGCATTTCGCATTGCTAAACCAGTAAACTACATACAATTTCTAAGATCTGATATTACCAGCAGCTGTTGAAATAGTGCAAATAACGGCTGGTGAAAAAGAAGCTGACAAGCTGAAAGCAATACTCCTCTTTAATACAACTATCCAAAGAAGAAAAAGTGACATGTCAGAAGATAAGTATTCGAACACAAGTTCTTGAAAATATTAAGAACTGGACGTACCTCTCATTACAGATGGACGAATCCACGGATTTCTCTAATTGTGCCCAATTTATAGCATTTGTTAGATACAATACTGGGCATAGTATTGTAGAAGATATTTTATTTTGTACTCCGTTAGAGGTAAGTACTATCGGAAAATGTTTGTTCGCCATTTTCATGCAAAAGTACTAATGAGTACAAGATTAACTAGGCAAAATGTGTTGCTATATGCACCGATGACGCCAAGGCTATGACAGGACATCGATCTGGTCTTATTGTCAGATAAAAAGCACACAAATGCTATAGGGTTGCACTGTTTTTTGCACCGAAAAGTCCTTGCGTCAAAACCTTTACCTTCTGAAACGGATTGTGTTTTGAAGGATGCCATTAAAGTGGTAGATTCCGTCAGGGGACAAGTATTGCAGACTCGTATTTTTCGAAATTTCTGAACCTACATGGGTTTTTATACGCAAATCGTCTTTATCATACAGAAATATAATGGCTTTCGAGGGGTAACGTCTTGAAAAGAGTTTTCCAATTAAAAGAGGAAGTTTTGACGTGCCTGCAAGATGAGAAACCAGAATATGAGAACATATTTTCCAATTCCCTTTGGATTCTTAGGCTGGCTTTCCTTGCTGATATTTTCGAGCACGTAAACACTCTGAATAGCAACTAGAAGGCCGCGTTGTTAACATAATAACAGGCACGGACAAAATTAACGGATTTATAAAGAAACTTGATTTCTGGTCGACTTAAATTGGAAGAAAGAAGTTTGATTCATTCCAGTGCGTTCAAGAACTCATGGAAAACTTAGTTAAGGATTATAATATGATAAATTCTGAGCACGTGTTTGCATATATGCAAGTTAGTTTCCACAATCTAAAACAATAGCTCATTGACTATTTTCCCAAATAAATTCAAAACAGTTATGACAATCACAGATGGATACTGAATCCGTTGCACAAGATGAAATGTCGACAAGTATGAAAGAAAACCTTATTGAAATATCAGGTGATGGAATGTTAAAACTAGACTTCTTTTTCCAAAGCGTGGATCAATTTTGGACCAAAATAATGAAAGAATAACCTGAGCTTGCGGATAAAGCTATAAAGTGTTTAATGCATTCGCTACATCATATTTGTGCGAATTGAGTTTCGTCTATGACCATCAAATCAAAAGTAAGAAATCGCCTCGAACTTGAAAATGATATGATTGTGTTTGTATCGAATTGTCTGAAAAACAAGCACATACTTGACATTAATGCTTGTAATTTGCAACTTGTTGTTATGTTTACGGTTGTTTATGTTTAGGTTCTTGCATTTATTGAAAAGTTTAATATTTTAAGTTTAATTTATGTTTGTTTACTTTGTGAAAGGCAGAAATAAATGTCTGGAAAAGGCATTTTTTTTAGGAATTCTTTTGCAACCCCCTAACTCTGTATCGCAACCCCCACACATTGGGGCTCACTGATGTAATGGATCAATATTTAAAATATTTCGTTTGGGATATCATTTTTGCCAGTAGCTTTTTCATTCTTTAGTTCTTTTACTGTTATTCAGTTTTTATGCCCATTTTTGAGCTATACCTACAGTTGTTTGAAGAATTTGTTTGCTTTTAATTTTCTAATTTATTGGTTCCTGATAGGAAGATCTGATTTCTTTGTTGGGTTTGTATCTATTAATATTTTTTCTATGCGTTTCATTTCTCGTTTTAAAGTTTTACTCATCTTTATTGCCTTTTTTGTTACTTTGTTTGCTTCACACCATTCGATTTATTTAGTTGCATTTATCAATCTGCCTTGCTTGAGTTTTTCTCGTATATCTATATGTTTCGTCTGAAAATGTCACTAAGAACTATACTAAACTAAACTAAAAAAACCGGCAAAGATCAGTATGCATTTTTTATAACTGTATTTGTATTTTGATTCAGCGAGATCTAGGATGCGGTTTTCCAAGTAAGAACTGCAGTCATCACTGGTTTATTGTACTTACTGTATTTCCCCGCCAAATAAATCTCACCGACCGCAGCTAAGATCGAACCCGCGTGCCTTGGGTCTATAGACAAGTGCGCTAATCACTTGGATCTGGTTTCATTGTGATATGATTAAAATTGTTGAAGATTATATATTTAAAACATCTTCATAACTAATATTCCGTGTTTATGTACTAAACTTGTTAATTAATTTTTATTTATATGTTTTATAGAATGAAAGTATTTACATGAAAAAACTGCGACAAATATTGATATTATACAATAAAACAGAACAATTTTTTGGTATTAATATTTACCATTTAATAGTTCCCAAAAAATTCAAACCAAGACGGTGTTTTGACTACCAAGTGGAAGTACTAGATCTTACGTACATACATGAATCATGTTACGTTTTTCCTAGGTTATGGTCAAGTGGTTTTATGTCATCAATATAATTTTATTATTTCCTTATTTACACTTTTGAAATTACTAAGCTTAATAGGAAAACTTGATAAACACCTAACCGAAAAGTATAACGCATACAGAAAGCTTTGCAGCACTTTGTTCACACAGCTCAGTTAGCTTTAATATTTTTTCTGTTTGGGGTAAAGGAAAATTTCGTTTGGTTATATAGGAATTGTTAAATTTAGAACAAATTTACAAAAAGTGTAATGATTAGTATACGAATAAAATCTTTTCCAAAGAATAGATTTTACAGCGCGAACTTGTGATGTCATAGTCCTGTAACACATGATATCCGGTCCTTGTTTCCTGTGTCGTTCTAAATCCAAGCGTAAGCAAGAGTAAAGAAGATGTTTAGTTTGTACGTTATTGTTGCATTGTTTCCGGTAATACTAAAGTTGGTATCTGTTTGAAATTAGAAGTTCTAGGATATATAAGGAACATAAACACAATCGTGGCTAATACATTTAAATACGTTTTGGTCCTTACAAAATAAAGACTATGACGTAACGTAAATGCCGTTATTGTTTAAACTTTTGACATTAATTTTTTTTGGTATTAAAATTAAATTAAAAATTGTTACAACCTTTCAAAAGTATCGTGTAATCTTTTGCTCAAGAATGTAAAGCTAAAAAATGTCCAAGTTTTCATTGTGGTTTTTTGAACAAACAATTGGGATTTTTAAAAAAGTTTACGCATAATTTTTAGTTACCACGGAAGTAGTTGTTATTGATGTTTGTGTATTTTTAAGAGCACTCCCCGTACCAACCCAATGCTTGGAGAGACAAGTCAGTGGGTGTTTGGAATTCTAACGATTTGCTGCATTGGATATGTACGGAAGCAACAAACCATAACAGGGACTACGAAACCCTGAAACTTCAAAACTTTGCTAACCTGAACAGCGAATCATTCCGGGACATGTCTATCGACGACTTCGTCCATTTGTGCGAATCCTCTGAAGATGGACATTTTCTGTACCAATCCAAAGAAAATTTGTTCAAGAATCAACAGTTTAGTTGTAAGATATCTTAATGTATAGCTCTTGGCAATCCTATTTAATGATGATTACAAATATTTCAGATGTTATGAAGCAGGGGGAAACGACGCACCACAGAGACTTATTACCGTCAACCTGTTTGGACGGAAGATTGTCTCCTTCCAGTAAGTAATTAACCTTGTTCACTAACATTTTAGTAGTTGTTGTAATTGTCGACTTTTAGGCACCGAGTCTTCCGTTTCTAAAACGTCAGGTCGTAAAGGACCGGGCAGGCCAAGGTCTTTGCACACTATTCGAAAAAAACCAGGTATGGTCAAAATTTACATCTCCGAACTTTTGCTTGCTTGTCTACTTTTATTTTTTATATTTGTTATTACATTTAGTGTAAATTTGAGTGTTTAATTGTGGTACTATCACTTTCATGGGCGAGGAGTACACAAACATGATTTAAATTCATTGGCATCGGCTGTAGCAAGAAAGTAAACTTCGGAATCTCTTTTTAAGTTGCAGGAATTGAAAGAAAAAGTGCATTATTTTATATTCACCAAGACACATCTAAGGTGTTAAGTATATTATCAGGAGAGCATTTTATTTTGTGTCTTCCACATATGAGAGAAATGAATAAGTTATAATTTCCACGCCCCCTCCCCTTTTTTTTGTTTTGCTAGGCTGGAATACTACAGAGAAATCCCCTAATCGTCATAACAAATGGCGTCCATGAACGGTAGAGACAAAATTTGGAGTTTAGTTTTTGGTTACTTAGTACCCTCAGAATGCTTTTAAAATCTGTATGTGGTTATTTTCGTAAATAACCAAAATTTTATTTGTTAGATCTAAAAGTACGTAAAGAAAGCCTGAATTTGATGATATACGTAGGCATCCCCTACATAATTTCAAAAGCGTTCGCCACTGCCTACCTTTGTTCTGTACATACAGTGTATATCATGGTAAATACGGAAAAATTATGTATTTTGTTACCGTAAATGTAAATATGGCATATGTAAACATGAGCTTAACTTATTTAACAATTTTTAAGAATAAGCTTGTAAATTAATTGTGTTAATACTGAAATTTGAAACATGTTGATGTGTGTTCTTGTGACATTAGCCGCATATTGTCTTAATAGCTTACTGGTAGAAACGGTGCCTTATACGCTTCACATTCTTTAGATTAAAAAATAATACATAGGGGGAACATAAAAAATTAAACAGCAAAAATACTTTCCAATTCAAGAAATGGTAACAATACAATTGAAAGGTGTAAGTCAGGGGTGCCCAACCCCTAGCTCACGAGCCACTTTGATGTTATAGAAATAGTATTTTTTTTTTTAAGAATCGTGGAGTTGCCATAGCAACTCCACGATTCTCATCCCACCCCGCTTACCTCGGATCAGCGCACGTAGCGCTATGCACGAGTCTAACATGCTCCACCCTTGTAAAAACCCCCCCAACTATGCTACCGAGTCACTCCCGCTGCTCCAGAATTAATTAAAATTCGGGCCACAACGGGAGTCGAACTCGGGTCAACCGGTTGCGAAGCGGACTCTCGCCCACTGCGCCACCCGGTCGCCTAATTTCTGTTTTGTTTACGAAAATGCGTCGACATAACCAATGTCCAGGAATTTTCGTAAACACAAAACAGAAATTAAAAATACTATTTCTATAACACCAAAGTATTTAATAGACTTAGCATTGTTCTTTACTGTAGGTCACAAGCACTACCCATTGTTTTTGCGATCATGATTACCTGATAATTGCACGTCATAACGTCAACCCAAAACTTGGACAAGCATTTTAAGGCAAACGGCTGCCTTTACGCGTATGAACTAAGAGTACCTTATTTTTGTATTTTTTAATTCTCTTTCAGAAAATAAAATTTTAAAACTTTATACTAATAACAACGTTAGAGCTAATATAAAATTTCAGTGGTAGGTTAAGTGCCTCTTACGGTCAAGTCTGGTTAATAAAAATAATTTCATTACTGTGTTGCATAATAGTAAGTATGTGTACCAAATTTCAAAGAAATATCTTTAGGTTTGTGGAAATTACAATAAAAAGAAAAAATAAAAAATTGAACTTTAAGGCCCTGTAACTTCTTAAGGAAGGACTTTCTGCCTAAGATATATTAGGTTTAATCGGTTTATTTTTACCTAAAGAATCTATGACTAAACGCTGGCCCATTCTTTCTGAGACACCCTGTATATGATCTTTATTATTTAAAGTATTTCTAAATTATAAAGACTAGCTTGCAGGCGGTTTTAAATTGTAGAAACTACAGGTTGTATTTTAAACTTTTTCGTTTTCATAAACTGTGTAATAGAAAACTTACATTTGGTTAAAACTTAGTAAAGATTTTGCTTGATAGAGCATATTTTTTATGTTTATTAATGTTTGGATAGATAAAATTATAGAACAATATTCTGAAAAAAATCCTTCTGTACTTGGGCTGATTTATTTTGAAACCGTTTGCGCTTTTGATTTTTAGGTTGGGTGTTCTCTTAATGATAACCTGTATTTTTCCACGTAATTTTTAAAGCGTTTACTTCTCTGTGTAGACATACACATTTTTTTGCAAAATACTCATTAGAATTTTTAGAAACTTCCGTTCAAAATATCAAAAAAGCATTTATTTTAAATGTGACATTTTCGCTGTACTTACGAGGGGTTGTTTTCATACTTTTGGACTGCACAGCTTTAAATTTTGATATAATTTCCCATTACATTTTTTGAATTATGTATGGTTGGTAGCTTGTACGCCATATTACACAATAATTGCAACATTATTAATTTCATTCACTATCGGTTTGAGTTGTCGCGCATTGTCAGCTGATCAAAATGAGCAAAATAAACAAATTCCTTATAAAACAAGGTAAACTCCAAAAATTAAAGTTGAACAAATGTTGGCTGTGTATGAGCATTATTGTTCTTCCAAGTCAAATATTTGCGAGTCGTCAACAGTTTTAAAACATGGTCGCGAATCATTGGATGATTGGTTGGTCGTTGTATTGAAATGCTCACTTGAGATGTCGTTGAAAAAAGTGTTTGATACAGGGGGATGCAAGATTTGTACATGATTACAACCTGGGTATGACAAAGGTTAGTGAAGATGGGTCCCAGGAATACCTACTGCAGATGAATCCTGGGTTAACCATTATGCCAAGTCCCCGTTCTGCAGGAAAAATAATGGCAACAATTTTTTGGGACTGTATAGTAATATTGCTGATAGATTATCTGCAGAAGGGTAATACGATAACATGAGTGTATTATGCTAGTTTATTGCGTCAACTCCGAGATTCCATTAAAATGAGAAACCGCGGAAAGGCAACGCGGGATGTTCTGCTGCTGCACTACAATGCACCCAGTGCAGAGGATTTGTAAAAGCTGCTGTTACTGATTGCGGCTTCGAAGAAACTGAACACACGCTTTATAGTCCAGATAATAGCACCTAGTGATTATTGTGTGTTTCCAAAGATCAAAAACTATTAGGGGAAGAAGATTCAGCGACACTGACGGGCTTGTAGCAGTTGTTGAGGGTAATTTTCAGAAGAAATCAAATTAATATTTCTACAACATAATTTAGTTGTGCATGCAAAAACAAGGGAACTATATTAAAAAATTATTGTTACTCTAGTTTTTTGTTTGCATGTCCAGCACCGGAATATAAAAGCGGCCCCTCGTAAATATTTAAATTAAAGTTACTTCATGTACATTCTGATAACGCCCAAGGCGGAAAATAAATTATTGTTGAATATTATCAATACCACGAGACGTAATCTGTCGTCTATGTGCAAAACGATTGTTATGGAATCTTATCAGACATAGTAAGCGGAATTGAGAAATTGATATTATGATTATGTTTGTGCAGGTATGTTAACTAATCAAGGAATGCGATACAAATATCTGAAATAGTAATAAATCACATGTTTAATAGTACGTAAAATGAAAAGCAACGTTAGAGAATCTGTAAAGATCCTCAAACCAGTTCTAAAAACTGTCGCCTTGTGATTTTATACAAAACAAAATTCAATTTTTAAGTCGGCCTGGAAAACAATTCACCTACTGGCACTTCAAATATTTGACTAGCTCTATTCTAATCCCTATCATAGAACAGAGCTTCCAGCGGAAATGGGCACCAATCCAATATTTATAAAAAGAATATTTTTCTGATAAAGAATGACAGAGTTATTATGTAATTCTTAAGATAATATTGACTTGTCCATTTAAATGTTCATGTACGTATACAACTTAACAGAATTTTTTCCTGTAGACAGACAGTTTGGTTCACGAAAGTGGCCAGCGACGTCTCCGGATCTGATCCCATTCGGTTATTGCTTGTGGATGTAATTTGGGAGTTTTGAAGACACATGTAAGAATCTGCAATGCGAGAAATTACATCCGACTCTTCTAAATCTTCCCCAGGAAGCATTCTAGTTCTCATTGTAGACATCGTCAGTCTCTAAATATTTATCAGTGTGAAAACTTATTGTGATAATATAACCTGAAATGTATTTCGTGTTACAAATGTTTGGTTGATCTTTAGGATATTTGTCTAATCAAAATCTATATGGTTATAAAGAAAATGCTCCATAGATAGATAGATAGATTTAATTTGTTAATTGTTTGTTGGTTTCTTCTTCTGTAGGTGCTGCTCCAATTAGTGAAGGTTGGCTGTCATTTCTGCAAATCTTTCTCTTTTTCTTGCTATGTTAAAAAGGGTTCTGACTCTCGTTGTTTTACTTCGTTGAAATTCATAGTTATATTTTAATAATAATAAGAGACAATGTCAACAGGTATTTATTTTTGCTTTATACGTATTTCGACATGCAATATGTCATTTTCAAAAGCATTTAATGAAGAAAACATTTGTAGTTAGGGTAACAGCATACTGGATCTCGGTTTTGAACTTGGCTCAGGTTTTCTATTCTCCAATAGCCGGGAATTTATGAGCTCAATTTGCTCATTCATTAAAGGTGTGTTTGTTAAAAGTGTGTTTTTAAATTTAGTTTGCTTTTTCTGGGTGTTTCTATTTGTATGAGCGTCTGTGTTCCTTGTACCTGGTATCAAAATTTCTAATTGTTTTACCTATGTATACATAATTATAATGTGAACAGTTTAAATTGGAAATATCCGTTTTTAACAAATCGTTTGTTCTATCTTTTGCGTTTAATACGGTGTTGAAAGTGTTTTATGTTGTTTTATAAATAACTTTAAATGTACTTGTTTTGATTATAATTTTAGCAATTTTCTTCGATATATCACCAAAATAAGGAATTGAAATATATTTAACATTTTCGGAGTGGTCTTTAGAATATATTCTTTGAGTTACTAATTTATAATCGTTCTTTTTGATTAGTGTGTCTTATCAGTTTTGTGTTGTATCAATTACTGTGTGCAATTTGTTTAATATTCGAAATCTCTTTCATGTAGTCACTGTTATTTGAGGGATCTGTTAGAGCTCTATGTATCAATGATCTATACTAGGTTGCTAATTTATGTGTTTTATGGTGACATGAGTGCTGTCGCATTGTTATATCTGTTTGTGTAGGTTTTCTATAAATAGAGTATTCGAGTTTGTTTTTGGAATTAATTTTTTTATGTTTAATTTAAATAATTAGTACATCTGTTTTGTTCCGTTTCTAAAAACATAACAAATTGAGCTCATAAATTCCCCGTTATTGGAAGTTTTGGAATAGAAGATCTGAGCCAAGTGCGAAACCAAGATCCAGTGTGTTGTTACCCTAGCTACAAATGTTTACTTCA
Source organism: Limonius californicus (assembly GCA_014611495.1). NCBI lineage: Eukaryota > Metazoa > Arthropoda > Insecta > Coleoptera > Elateridae > Limonius > Limonius californicus. Next base: position 37,045 of record JABXWE010102117.1, read on the forward strand.
TTAAATGCTTTTGAAAATGACATTTTGCATATGGAAATACGTATAAAGCCAAAATAAAAATAAATATCCGTTTGAATTGTCTATTATTATTAATAAAATATAGCTTTAAGATTTTGTTTTGAAAAAGTTATACGAAGAAACCTAATTTATAACACACTGGCCGCGGGATAAACGCCAATGCCCAAAACAGTCATATTTAATATGACGTGCAAGTTAACAATGTGAGGTTATTTATGGAATTTTCAGCAAATGCCTTATATTTTTAATTAATTAGGTTTTAGCACCGCAAATGTGGCCGAACAAAAATGTTGTATTTCTTCGATTTGTAGTGGCAATGCATTTGATAAAGCCTTCCGCTAGAATGGTTTTCTTTGTGGAAACAATTCGAAGTTGCAAAATTCTTTTTGTGTTTTACTTACAGTGGTGTGAAAAAGTTCTGTTCCTCAGTTGTACAAATAAGATAAATTGTTTTTTTTCAAATATTTTTCATTTCATCATTGCAAATATAATACAGGTACTTAAATACAATACTAGTAATAATAATAGCCCAAATATTGATGCATAAGAAACGGAAACAGTTCGATATATAAAATGTATTAAAAACAAAAAAAAATGTGCATTATATACTATAATAATGTAGTCTACACCTAAACGTTTATTACAATACACACTAATTAATTTAAAACTAATGCGCACCTTTTTGACAGAAAATTCACCAGTTTTTGTAATTCTTCCTCCATAATGCAGCGATACCAGCCATCAATTAGAGATTCGGTTAATCCCACCTTTTGTGTGGGCTTTTTTCTTGAAATAATGTTAGAAATCTTCTGCCATAAGTTTTCTATGGCATTAAGCGCCGGGGATTATGCTGGGCAGTCTGTTTTTTAACTTTATTGGTCGACATCCAAGATTGAACAACCTTTGCTCTGTGGCAAGGAGCATTATCATCTTGAAAGATAAAAGTTTTGTCAGGAAATAACTCTTCCACTATGCCGCATCTTCTCCTGTAGAACATCAATGTATTTGGTTGCATTCAACATGCTAGACTCAACATGCCAGATACAACATGCAGTCTATCAACACCTTCAGCAGACACGCAGTCTACCAATACCTTCAGCAGACATGCAGCCCCATATCATGGATGTTTAATTGTTTGCCGAACATGATTGTTAATGTTGAAGGTAAATAATACCTTTTGCCATTGTTGTGGGGCCCAATGGCGATGATCCTTTGCTCATCTTAAACGGTGCAATCTTTGTTTTTCTGATAGGAGGGGTTTCTTCGGGGCTTTGCAACCCCTAAGTCCAGATTTAAGAAGTCCAGTCTTCCGACCGTATTTTGGTTAAATCTGTGGAATTAAAACTTCTGTCTGCCAGGCTTGTCCTCCGCAAAACACTGTTTCTCTCATTTACTTTATTTGAACGGCCACTGCAGGATTTATTCTCAATTTTTCCCGTCTCGGAGTATTGTTTTGTCACTCTAATAACTGTGGATTGATTGCACTGCACTTTCATAGAACAGATTCGTTTAGGATGGCATTTTGCCACTGTTAAGGACGTGCAAAATGCAACTAAATAATCCATAGTACCTGCAGATATATGTATATACTCATAACATAATGGATTTCTCCTAATTATTCCTTTAAGTTTCACGTTAAATGCATTTTAATAATCTCATTAGAAAATGCGCGAATAACTGATTATTGAATTTAGAAAAGACCTATCTTAATTGTTTTCTATGGAGTTCTAAGTACCTAATTAACAGATAAGTTGTTGACATAGTCATCAATATCAAATATTTGAAAGCAATTTTTGAAAACTATGCCAAAAATGTAGCTAAACTACAAGAAATAATTATTTTCTTGGGTAATGCAGAACTTTGTCACACCACTGTACTTCTGTCCATTTATTTATTTAAGGTCGGCCTTTTTCTCTACCATGGTAAAATTTTAACTTAAGCAAGATTTTAGTTTCTTCGAGCAATTGTGGTCATTCTGCTTAGTCACGGAGACCACTCGCATGCGAATTAAAACGGTGACCTTACCTTGAACGTTTCTATGGTGTTCAAATATCGCACATTTCTTAAGTGCACCTATTTCCGGTTCTTATCAAATGTATAAACAGTTCTTAAATGTTTGCTTTAACCGGCTTACAGAAAATACATGTATCTGATATGTAGTTTATGTATTTACCATAATATTATCTTCTTATGCTATCAACGGTTTTTATCAAGATTGCAGGAATATACCTATTATAAAATTGGGCTTACAAAACTGTTGAAAATACCGAAAAGTATATTCTCTGTTAAAAATGTTATCACCACCCCTAAAGGGAGCCCCTAAAAAAATAAAAACGAAAGTTAAAAGTTAAAATTAGCCTCTGTCTTGACTAAGGTTGATTATAAATTTTTAATTATGTCGCAATCGCATGTACAATTAATGTTAAACAGTTGTGTAGACTAAGCACAGTGTGCTTACGCTAGGCGCCGGCGTGTAGTGTAGTCGTCTCGTCTTGTTGTTGACAGAATCGACTTAGGTCTTCTGTAAGCCAAAATCTTATGTGCAATCTACTTTTCATGAACGTAGAAAGAGAACTGTTTTATAAATTGGATAAAGATCAAATTATAGATTAAATAGCCAGGACCACTGAAGAGCTGACGAAAAGATGTTAAGTTAACTAAAATCATCTTCGATTCTTAATAATATTTAAAACTTTTGTATTTTTTTTTAATTTCTAGTTTACAAACGTTATTTACCTTTACTTGTTTACAAGTTAGAATGTTAAATCAAGGAGTAAACTAATTTTTTTTATTCTTCTTCTTCTTTCTCCGGTATCCTTTATTACCTTCACGGGTGTTGGATATTTGTGGGTACCGCGTCCTTTACCCATTTCTTATATCCTTTACGGTCCTTTGACATCTCGTTCATTTCTTCTATCGTTTTCCCTCTTACTTTCCCTATCTCTTCTATGCCCTTCATCCAGGTGAGTCTCGGTCTTCCTTTTTTCCGTTTCTTCGTGCCTTTGGCTTCCATTACTTTTTTCGGGAGTCTGTTTCTGTCCAATCTCTGTAGGTGTCCATACCATTCTAATTTCTTCTTCTCCCCTTTTTTATGTTATTGTTTGTTGTTTTAGGTTTCGTATGATTTCCTCGTTTCTTATGTGATCTATCTTGGTTTTCCCCGCTATCTTTCTGCAGTACTTCATTTATGCTGCTATCAGTTTTGGTTTGTGTTTCTGTTGTCAGTTCAGGTTTCCTTTCCATATAGGATCGTTGGGACCGCTATTGTATTATATATATTTAGCTTGGTCTTTTCGTTTATTTCTTTTTTCTATGTGTCCCTTTAGTTTGTTTTGTATTATTTTTGTATACATTTTGTATGTCACGGGTGGTAGGCATATTGGTCTATAGTTGTCGCATAGGGTCTTGTCACCTTTTTTGTGTACCTATAGGCATTATGAGATTGTTTTTCCATTCCTCAGGTATCGTGTTTCTTTCACACGCTTCAGCCAGTATTTTGTGTAACCATGTTATTCCGTTCTTTCTCATGTATTTGATCATTTCTGGGTCCACTTCATCTTCTCCACTTGGTTTACCTATTTTGATGTTTTCTATTGCTTCTTCTATTTCTTCTACATCGATATTATTGTTCTGTATTTCCTCCTCTTGTTGTATGGGTATATTTACTTCCAGTGGCTGTATTTTATCATGCTCGTCTAAGTCGAATTTTTGGCTGTAGTGTCTTTTACATACTTCCATTTTTCCGGAATGTTTGTTTTGATTATGTTGTTTTCATCTCTTACGCCTGAATCTGTCTTCTTTATTTTTCCTCTTAGCCCTTTAATTGTATTCCAGAATTTTCGATTGTTATTTCTGTATCCCTCATTTAGTTCGTTTCCAAAGTCCTCCCATACTTTTTGTTTGGCTTGTTTCACTACTTCTTTTGCTGCTCTTCTCTTTTTATCGTAGGTTTCCTTGTCTTTTGGATCCTTCGTGTATATCTATTTTTCCATGCTTGTTTTTTGTCTTGCCTTGTATCTTTGACTTCCTTTGTACACCATCTAGTTCTTTTTCTTCCCGTATTTATCTTCCTGTATCCACATACTTCTCTTGCTAAGCTAATTAGTATTTCTTTTAGTGCTTGCCATCTGTCTTCCAAGGTCCAAAACCTATTTTCTGTTTACAGCTTGTTTATTTTTGTCTCTATTATCTTACTATATTTGTTTCTGTTTTCGTCTTTTGTTAGCTTATTTATATTTATTCGAGTATATTGTTTTATCTTCTCTGTGGTTGGTTTGATGTTTCGTAGTTCTCCTATTACCAGTCTGTATTGTATGCGCATTTCTGCTTCTGGTATTTCTTTTATGTCTTCTTCCATTTCTGTTGTGTATACTATGTAGTCTATGATACTACTTGCTTGTCTCTCTTGCGCGACGAAAGTGGGTCTGTCTTCTTGTTTTTGCTTCCAGAAGGAGTTTCCAATTTTTAGCTCGTTTGTTATACAGAATTGTAGCATTTTGTTTCCATTTCTATTTGTTTCTCTTTCTCCATATGGTCCTCTGCAGCCAAGTCTCTTATGTATGTCTGCACCTACTCTGGCATTCCAGTCTCCCATTATGATTATTTTGTTGTGTTCTTCCCTCACTTTAACTAATGTGCGCTGTAGTTTTGCGTAGAATTCTGTCATTGTGTTTTCATCAGTTCCTTCTACTGGACTGTATATTTGGACTATGCTTATTTCTTCTCCCATGTCTGCTGTTATAACTATGATCCTCGGTGATATTAGGTCATATTTAGTTATTCTTTTGTTAACCTCTTCTGTTACTATTATGACCACTCCTTTTTATGTAACTTGCAAATAATTCATTAAGACAGTTCTTTCTTTTTATTATAAAACATGTACTACAATAATTGCCATGATATTGCATTAAAAAGATAAATTGTTTCTTTAATTATGCTTGGCTTATTCATTGACGTTTTCCCTCTTCAATATATATTTGACTGGGGTGTTTCATAAAATTTAGCTTATGACTGTAATATTGTGGTTTTGTTGCCTGAACTAAAAATATTTCTCACTCTCATGTTCGTAATTAACCACTTCTAGTTGGTAGTTTATTACTAATGTTTTTAAATCCAGTTTTTGAATAATTTAGACATAATAAAAAAAGTAATGAAAATTTCTTTAAATATTATAAAATTAATTATGTTTAATGAAGTATAATTATTTTTATTAAGATCTTGCTTACGTTCATTTACTTTTTAAGTGCCAAAATAGAGCAAAATGCTGTTTCCAGGCATGTAATTTTCAAATATTCCCCCCCCCCCCGAGAAGGGGCACCAATTCAGCTTCTAGCCGAGGGCCCCCAATGCAGCCAGTCCGGGCCTGAAAATTTGTTATGTAATAACAGCGAGATATTTATGTTGTACGTTGAAATATCGTTTGCACTTTGCAACCATTGGTAATAATCATTAAAATTCACATATGTAACTTATTACTGCTTGTCCGATGACTAACTTGCCAAACATGTTTTCTATAAAATTAAATTAAAGGTGATTTCTTTCTACTTACATATATAAGATGAATTTACATTTTTCAAAAACTTGCACCCCCCGAACCGCAGTTTCTGCCCCCTGAATTACTAATATATAAATTAATAATTAAATATTCCGAAGTCAAATTTTACATATTATATTTAACAAAATTCGAAAAGTGCATGTAAATTAAGCTGAAATATGACTTCAATACACAGAAAATGCGCCTCCCTAAGCAATTTCTATGGCAACCCTTCTAAATAGTAGTAGTATGGTATTGGTTGGTTGATTGGTTTTTTGATTGGGCGAGATCTAGGACGTGGTTTTCCCAGCATTTCTTTGCACTCTGGCCATATTTGGCCCATTGTACACCCTAACTGTAAATTTGGACTATCTGGGATAGTTCCAACTCCAGTAGTGATTTTTAACGTGTTACGCATCGCACATAGCTTTATTTCTTATCCGACAGAAGGCGCACTTTCAGGTTTTTCCCCTCTACAAAAATCTCACCGACCTCAGCCAGGTTCGACGCCGCGTCATTTGGATCTAAAGGCAAGTGCGCTAACCACTAGACCACCGCGGCCGGCTTTGTGTGGTATTGAAGATTTGATTTGAAGATTAATAGCTGAACATTTAACGTTATTAATTATGTGAATTTATTAGACACTAAATTTGTATTACACGAATAATCGTTACCTTAAGCACTTCAGATTATTTGACAAGACCACTCACAATATTCATTAGGTAGTTGCAATTTCAAATAAATGATATTCTAAATGGATCGGTGAGATAAGACATCTTCATTGTCCGTGAAACATTTCTGATTTCAAAACAATAGAATTTGATATTTGGGATGCTTAAAAATGTATGTCGATAATATGCCAGAACATTAATATCATTTAATAAATGATGATGCATCTATCTTTGACGGAATGAGGAGAAATGTTGTTAAATGAGGCAACTTCTTCTACTTTTTCTTTCATTATAGGTTTACAACCTGTTTTTCTTCACCCGTCTGAAAATTTTTGTGGCGAGTCTCCCGAAGATGTAAGCCAGCTTTCAGCCCATCTTTTTGGTGGTCTTCCTGGTAGTCTCTGTCCTAGAGGTTCTTTGCTATCCTTATTAATCTGTTGTCGTCAGCTCTTTCTACATGATAATTCCATTCTTTACGCCTTCTCTTCACGAATTTTCTTATATCGGCAACATTACATTGTTCCCTAATCTGTTGGTTTCTTATTCTGTCCATTCTGGTCTTTCCTACAATGGTCCTAAGTGTGTTCATCTCTGCAGTCCGCAAGAGTTGTTTTGTTCTTTTTGTATCTGCTCTAGTTTCGGATCCATAGACTAGTGTTGGCCTGACTATAGTCTTATACATTTTCACCTTGCTGTCAACCGATTGGTATTTGTTACGCCATGTTGTGTCTCTAAGTAATCCTGATATTCTGGTCCCATTCCAAGTTCGTCGTTTTACTTCTTCGTAGCTGTTTCTGTCACTTGTAATGTCTACCTTAGGTATTTAAACTTCACGACCTGCTCTATGATATATCCCTGTATCTCTAGTTTGCAGCGTATGGGATCTTTAGCGATTGTCATAGACTTTGTTTTTGTGTTTGATACAATCATATTATAACTTTTGGATGTCGTAACCATTCTATGTAAGAGCCTTTGTCGATCGTCCTCTGTATTTGCCATGAGTATTGCATCATCCGCGTAACACACCATATTTATATTCGTGTGGCCCATTCGGTATCCAGGTAGATCTTTAACGCTATCTTTTAATTTGTCCATTACTAAACTAAAAAGTGCGGGGCTTGGGGAGTCCCCTTGTCATATGCCGGAGTTGCAGTTTATCTCTTGTGTATATTCACTACCTACTTTAATCTTTGTACTAGTTTCAAAATTCATATCGTGAATAATCTTAATAATTCTGTAAGGTACCTCAAGTTCTCTTAAAATTAATATTACATCACATAACCTTACGCGATCAAATGTCTTCGTGAGGTCAACGAAACATAGGAAGGCTGGAGCGTTAAATTCAACCGCCTTTTCGACTATCTGACGTATACTATAAATATTGCGTCAGTAGTTGACCGGTTTGGTCTGAATCCCTGTAGCTTTTCATTTATGTGTATATGTTGTTGCAGTTTCTCTAGCATGATTTTGAATAGTAGCTTATGGGTCGAGTTTAACAAAGTGATACCACGGTAGTTATCAGGGTTGGTTTTCTCTCCTTTCTTAAAGATTGGTATGGTTACGGTGACTTTCCATTCTTGCGGTATGTTTCCAGATTTTAATATAAGATTGAATAATTTTTCTAGTTCTCTGATCAGGTTTTCTCCTCCGTATTTTAGATATTCATTTCTGATGTCATTCATACCTGGCGTTTTTCTGTTTTTCAATGTACTTATAGCCCTTATGATTTCTTCTTTAGTTATCGTTACCACTTCTTCTTCTTCTTCGTTTAGTGTCATATTTTCTTCTTTTTGATTTTTATACAGCTTTTCAAAGTGCTCCTTCCATTGCTCGGTTTGAATTTTGTTGATCTTTATTGTCTCATTTACTTCAGCTTTCTTATTTATGAGCATCTTCCAAACCTGTTTCTGCGCGCCATATAGATCCTGTTCCATATTCTTTGTAAAGCTTTTCCAATAGTGTTCCTTTATTTGTTTTATTTTTGCATTAGCCAGATTTCTTTCTCTTGCATAGTTCACGCGATCTTGTATGCTTCCGCTTGTCTTGTATTTTAGGAAAGCTTTCTTTTTCTTCTCAGATATTTCTTTTACATCGTAATTGAACCAGGGTGTTCTGTTTTTGGTAGTTGATGTTGTTTTTATTTGTCTTTTCCCTAGGGCTTCCTGGGCTGCTTTAATTATGTTGTCCTTTAATTTTTCCCACGCCTCTTCTACGTTATTTTCTTCTTCAATTGGGTTATTATTGATTTTTTGTTGTAATCTGTTGTGGTATAGCTGTTTCGTGCTGTTATCCTGTAGTGATTCTATGTTTAAAGTTTCTGTTTTTTCGGATTTAGTGTGGGTATTTTTATTGTTGTATACCAGTCGAATTCTGCTCATCACCGGGCCATGGTCGCTTCTTATGTCAGCCGAGTTAAGCGTGCGAACATCCTGTATGCCCGTTGGCATAAAGCACCTATTGGTTATTACGTAATCTATCATTGATCGATGCCCTAGGGATCCAGTGAAAGTGTATTTGTATTTCCAGTTGTGGTCAAAGAAAGCATTGTTGATGCGTAATCTATTTTGGGCACAGAAGTCTACTAATAGGTCGCCGTTGTTGTTATGTTCTTTTTCATGAAACCTCTGTTTTATTCCTGGTAGCGGTACGTTCCCGATCCGCGCATTTAGGTCACCTAATATTATAATGTACTGAGTTTGGGGTATCATGTGTAGTTGTTCTTGCAAGTGTTCGTAAAATTGTTTCCTTATTTGTCTTGTATTTCCCATATTGATGGTTTTATTTTCGATCTTCAGCACTACTCTAATTATCCTATCGTTGACATACAAGATTTCGTCTATTTGTTGTAAGAGTTTAGTATGCAGGAGTATTCCTACACCGCTGCTTGCTCTTTCATTCTTTCATTCATTTTATAGTTTCCGACTATCTGTGTTCCCTTGCCTTTCCTCTTCGACTCTGAAATACTGCATATGTCCATTTGTTTATCATTTAGTTCCATCAATATATCGTGATTTGGTGTTCCATGACTTCACGTTCCATGATCCTAACCTCATAATATCTTTTTTCTTCATTCTTTTATTCCTTAATCGCTGCCTTTTTCTTTACTTAGTCGTCTTTGTAATATCGGCAACATTATTGAAAACTATGGAAGATTAAAAAAACACATGTGAATTTTTTCATACTTTTACTGTCATTTTTTTACTCCTATCTAGTTTTATGTATATTTTACATTAACATACATACAGAAAAATATTGGTAAAAATAATTAAGTTTTGGACGAGCATTTTGGACACAGAACAAGATGGCTGAATTCAGTTTAAGCAGAAGAAACATTTTTTCTGTTTCGGCATTAGAATGACATTATTCTCGCACTACTTTTAAGACTAGAATGGAGTTCATTCTTAAACGATTTTGAGTGACATTTTGTTGTCAGCGATTGGTATGCCTGCGGTCTGACATTAAGTGTATGTTCCTTGCTAAAAGACTTTATTAGATTTGAATATTATCGCGGCCTGCGGAATTTAAATTGATATATTTTGCATTAAACTATAATGTCGATTTCGTGTTAAATAAACTTTGAAACGTCGAATTCCCATAACTGACAAACACAAATAATTGCTGCCAACCTATCTATATTCTATCAAACGTTTCCTAGAAATTGTCAATAATTTTTATAAAAAAATTTAAATAAATAATGTAAATGGAAGCCGAAACAGAGAAAATAGTATAAAAAACTCGTTACAGAAGGCCATTCAAGCACTCCTCCGTTCGGAAACTCGCCGCTACGCGGCTCGTGTCCGAATTTCGGATTCGTGCTTGAATATGTTGCCTTCTGTAACTCATATTTTAATATACTATTCTGAATTTTATTCACTGAAATATGTATTATTAGTTTCTTTATTATTTTTAGGCCCATCATTGTATCACCTGGAAATACAGGGTGTTCTCTTAAAAATAATGCAATGTTCCACTTAAACCGGAATGTATCCATTTTGTTTTATATACGCAAATTATTATTCACCACCTAAAATTGCACCACTTTTACTTGAATATATTTTTTTATATTTATTCAAAGTATTCTCCATTTATTTTAATGGACTTTTGGAAACAGTCGGCAAAGGCATCCGAAGAAACGGCTATCAATTCGTAGATTACATTCCTTTAACTATGCTTTACGTCTTGAGATCTTGTTGGTGCCAAGTCAGGTGAATACGGTTGGTGAATGAGCCAACAACGCCGTGTTTCATTAGAAATGGTTTCCCAAATAGTGCAGAATGGGCAGGTGCATTGTCACGCTGTCAACTACCCATTTTTCGAAATTGCGGTTTCATTCGAGAAATGCACTGCTATAATCTCTTGATTACTTCAACTGGGAATGCGCTGTTTATTCTTTGTCCTTCAGGTACAAATTCTTTGTTGGTCCACCCTGTTTATTGAATAAGCTAATCACCACTGTTTTGATTCTGGATTTTTGCAAATGAATGGTTTTGAATCTTGGTAATAGTTTTACAATCCACTCCGCTCTGAAGTTAAGTAAATTTATCTTTGGCGCTACTAGTTTTAACGAAATTTGCAAGTAGTTTCCATTTGCTCATCCGTAAGAAGGTGCCGGACGAACTATATTGTCATAATATTTGTAGAAAACTCTGCTGATTAATGTTCAACTCATTTGTCATCATTCGGAGGGTAGCTTAACGATCTTTTGCCACAATTTCACGGACTCTTGCCACGAAATTTGCATTTCTAGAGATCTACGGATGCTTGGTTTTGGTGTCATCTTAATATCCTTCCGTTCGTCTTTGAAATGTTTGAACCTATCAGACACATTAATGCAACCTAAGGTGTTATAACTGTACATAGTTTTCAATGCTTCATAAGATTCTGTTGGAATTTTTCTTCATTAATAGTAAAATTTCATATTTGCCCGTTGCTCCACGACGACTGACAGGATAACAATGTACGAGTTAGCATCCTGCGCAGAAAGTAACGTTTTTCGATCTTCGTTTGGCCACTCTCTATTAATAAAACGGATATATTATGTTGCTTTACTTTTGGTTTACTTATTGAATTTCACATATTTATAAAACAAATCACTCATAGTAAATGTAATGCAAATTTCGATTGTAGTGAATCTTTGAAGACGTTTTTCTTAAATACTTTATTTTTTAACTTTTACTTTTATCTTAAAATTAAGGGGGGGGGCTAAGCCAGCGCCAATTCAACTTAGATGGGCTGAAGCTAGCTTTAGTCCCAACTTTCAAGATTACTGAATTTCTCTTAATTTTCTTTTATCTTACAGTAAAGCGCCTAGGAAAACTGTGGGAGTTCCTGAGAAACCTCCTTTTAGACGACAAGACTTGTCCAAGCTTAATCAAGTGGGACAACCACAAAGAAGGTACCTTCAAGTTCGTTCAAAGTGAAAAGGTTGCCCAGCTATGGGGCGATCGCAAGAAGAATGATAAAATGAATTATGAGAAGCTCAGTCGTGCTATGCGGTACCTACATTTTTACCACTTATTTGCTTTTAATATCCTTATGCTATATTTTACTTACCTGAAATGGGTTTGGGATTCGAGTCCGAATTCAGGCCCTGAATTTCAGGGAGAAGTTTTTTGCGAATAATAACAGCTGTTTTGTTTTAGGTATTATTACCGAAGTAAAGTGCTTTTGCCTGTGGCTGGCAAAAGGTTAGTGTATAAATTTGGGCCCGAGGCGAAAGGGTGGCGAACTGAGAACCCCATTTTGGAGAATCGGTCCGAAGTGCACGTTTAATCTTTGCGAATATATACTCGTACTTTATTGTACATAAACGCATGGGGAGACGTTATCTTCTTAGTCGAATTACGTATGCTATGTATGAGCCAAAGATAAGATGAAGGTATTTTTTAATGCTTATCTTTTTTATTGACACTTTATGCTTTCTTTATATTTAATCCGCTAATATTTGGCTAAGCAAAAGACCAAAGTATTGTCTGTGACATTTATTAAAAGTAATCGTATTTTACATTTTTTATATATAATCATCAATTATCTTGATATGTACAAATGGTAAAATAAAAAATAAATATATATATAAATTATTCTTTATTGTTATTTAGTTTAGCTAATATCATTCGAGTATTTGTGCCTTTGTTGGCTATGATTAAGTTGTAATGCATACCTTGCACATTTGCAAGTTATTCACCTACCTGTAAAATTTGTAATTTTCCACATTAATGCTTAATGTCAAACTTGAACACCAACTCCAAGGTAAAATTAGCATATTTGGTAATTAACTAATTTCTGTCACCTTGAGGCTGGCCTTCTGTTGTAAGAGTTTGTATTTAAGTTTATTAATTTTTTTAAACCAAACTGAACATTTGTTGATTGCAACTTTAATTTTTTCGTTCACAGTAGAGGGATGTATGCTTCACATGCCTATGACGTGTCTTTCTTTGATGTTGAAGGTGTAATATACTGAGAAGCGCAATGCAGTAATTTATATAAACGATTATTGAAGCAAAAATGCGTTTACAAGAAAAACAAGACTCTTAATAAAGTGATGCAGCTCAAATATATGAATATTAAAGTTTAGTTAATTTTTGCATGAAATAATTAGTCTAATTTAGAAGCTTACACATAAAACTTAATTTTATTAAGTGGAAAATTAAATTTCACAGGAAAAAACAATGATGTTTAGGCGTAGCCAAGTTTTATGGTTTTTAAGTATTGTCATTGTAATAAATTCGTTCCAAAAATAAGTGTTAAGAAGAGACGTATTCTCAATTCAGAGTTTTTACCTTCCTTTCTGATGTTTTATCGCTTTTGGGTCGTAGTCTTCTCTCATATGTCTTGCGTGTTTAAAATGCCAAAGACATAGAGGACCTACACCATAAGGCGGACTCCGAACTAGAGAAAGTGTAAAGACTTGTAATGTCGAATTTAAATTTTGGATATGTTATTTACTGTACGATACAAATTTAGGAATTTGTGACCAATGAAATCTAGTTGATCTTCAACACAAAGACATTTCGTGTATATACAGATTGTTTGTAAATTCTGGGCAAATTGATTTTGCGAGTTGGTGGAGGCGCGTTTTTGCAACAAGATGACCGACTTACGGTTCAGCCGTAGCCATACTATATTAAACCTTTTTTGAGTAGATGCCCTGTATTTTTCAGCTAATTCCATATAATTACATTTGTCTTTAAAAAGTTATACCATAACTATCGACTTAAAGTTAAGCAAGAGATTTGCTGATGAAATAAGGTTTCGTTGGTAATGATTTTTGTTACTAGTCTAAAAGTTTTTTTAAGAAAAAATATACAATCGCATGAACTAAAAAATACAAACTGTTTTATAAATGAAATTTAAATAATGTCCCTTCCGATTAAACCGGAAGTCGCCCATCTTGTTTTGTTTTGTTTTCCCAAAATATTCATCTTCTGAAATTGTATCATTGTTTTGTAAATATATTTATATATAGGGTGATTCTAAATGTGTGCGAAAAACTTTAACCACGTACCTATAGCTGAAGTTATTTAACTCCTAAATCATTTACTAAATTTTTTTAAACTTCTTCGCAGTTACGGTGTTTGGACCTTATCATCAATTTCAGTCTGGAAAATGTTCAATTGAGTGTGAAAAATGGATAAAATCTTGCCTTGAAGTGAAAAATTTGATTTAAAAATTTGTAAATTAAAGTATATCTTGAAAACGATGTCATTAACCTTCACAATTTCTTTCGAAAATTTAATATTTAAAGAGTTATTTAATACAGTTACAAATAGAAATGACAATTTAAATACATACACCTAATTTAAAAATGTGTACACCAATTTTTTCACTTTTACCTCAAATTTCATCCACTTCTCATTCACAATTGCACGTTTTTCTTGATTGCAAATTAAGCTTTGACTGTTAGCTTTTCAAAACAACCTTTATCAAAATCACAAGAAACAAGAAAGTTCTTTACATTTTAGTGAATTAATGTAAGAAAACGTTAAAGCGCCATATCTCCGTAACAGCACCGAATAAAAAATATACTAGGTGATTTAGCGGTTAAACAGCCCCAGCTATACGTGATTAAAGTTTTTCGCACATGTTTAAAATCACCCCGTAAAATATAATAACCCGACAACTCAATTCGCCCTGAATTTAATAACAGCCTTGTATATGTTTATTCGGAGGTCGGTATTGGTCTTCTTATTCTGCACCTTATTAACCATTAGTTGTTTAATCGTTTGTCAACCATTTAATTACCAAGCTGTTTCAAATTTAATCTTAAAAATAAAATCTACTAAGTTAACAGACTAATGTAATTTGTCAAGATTGTTTGATATTGATAAACCTTCATTATAGTATATTATACTTCCATTAACCAAGATTTGGGGTATGTTTGCTCAAAAAAGATTGTCAGAGACGAGGAATACGTACAAGCATATGTTTTTCATCAGTAGGTAAACATAATGTAATAATAAGTTTAATTACAATTGTTGTAATTCTGCTGCTAACGCTTAACACCAACGACAACGAATTGACCAACTGATCAATATACAAAGTAAAATAGTTTTAGAGATTGAGTGAATCTGGAAGAGTCGACATTTACTACCTTAAGACGTAGGTCCTCTGTATTTGTTTCATACAAGCCATGCGTATATCATCTAGTAGAAGGCTTAAGATAATCTAAATAAAAAATATAATACCAGGCGAGTATTGAAATACCTCTGAGTTAACTATACGTCCCTCATAATATCCTAAAATCTTTGTCCTAATTTTTTCTGTGTAACTAAGTGAATTATTCTTAAGAACGTGATTTTCGTGTACTGGTTGCAAATTAAACGATCACACATGCGTTGGGTTGTAGCCTGTGTCTACCTGTCCCAAATCCTGTGCAACATTCCTGAGGGTAGTGCGCCTTGAAGTTCTGACTGTAGCTGTTCGGGACATTATTTCCCACGTGATTCTGACCAACCCCGACCAGGTCTCCGTCGCTTTTCGATGTCACGGGAGCAGCGATATGATTCATATGGTTAGCGTTGTGTTCGAGGTTCTGACCTTGGTGTAGGTGGCTACACCTGCAGCAGTAAGTCGGCTGCGTGGAGTTCTGGGTCACAATCTGCTTTTCCGAAGATTTCTTCACCAGAATCGCAGGAGGCTCTTTGGGAAAGCTGAGGTCGGATTTGCTTCGCCCTACCTTGTTGGGAGTCTTAGTCTTTCTGTTGCTGGCCTGGTTGTTGTGTTTGAAATTCACCATGGGAATCGAGTCGTCTAAGTATTCGCCACGATCGTGTACGACGGATCCAAAGATTTTGGATGGTGTGCCCATTTTTGTGCTATGGGTTGTGTATATGGCCCCAGTTGAATTTGAACGCGATCCTTGAAACAATTTTTAGTATTTCGGAATCATTGGTATGGGTCTAAGTCACAATCAGTGTTGGCAGACTTCCACCGTGAATTTTTATTCATTGTTCTTATACTTTTAGTTATAACCCCCAAAGACGATATTTCGGATTATTTAAGAAAGTAATTGAAAATTACCGTCAAAAAGAATTGTATACGTGATGGTCAATATAGGGTTTCTGACCAAAATAGCAAATGAGAGTAATTTAAAGCATGTGGCCAAACTCAAATTTAAGGGTTTGTAACCAAAACAGAAATAATGGGCACACGGTGGATGTTGATAATACGTTATGACCAGACCCATGGGTATTACGCATTGATATATACCTTTAGTGCTGCTTGAATCCTTGATGGGAGAACTAGCAATACTTCGTCGTGCGACATCTTGAAAGGTTATTGGAGAATATACGCCAGTTCGACGTCCTTCTTCGCCAGACTTAAGCGAACGCTCTGGGGGTTCGTTTTCGAAATCCGGCATCGGTGGATCTAGAGACCTGTGGATGGGTGTACGAGCTTCCCTCTGTTGTAGCCAGTACGTTTTCATCGAACCTGTGAAAACGAGACAGATCAATTACTTCTCGAAATATTGACCACGAAACTAAATGTAGTGGAAATTCGATGTTGATCAAAATTAGTTGTAATGGAAAATCATTCGTGGCAATCTTTCCTTAAAATAATTTCCTCACTTATATCAAACTAGATACAAGATTTGATATTGGCATGTTGGTTAGAAGGTGACTTTTTTTAAATGGTTTAGTCTCATACCATATACTTTTAACTACCACTAACTTTATAGTGATTTAGTTTAGTTGAATTTTTTTTAGGTTATTATAATTACATGTATTAATAACGTCCACAGTTTTTTTATATTTATTTACATATTTTAATACGCTATTAATTGTCAAGATACAGATGAAATAAATAGAACAATAGTGCATTATAATACATACAAGTGTATGTACACGTGTATTATACGCTATTTTTTATTATACCTGCACTACAATCTAAAAATTATAACGAAAAAAGGAAATTGAAATCCTTTTTTCGAAGTAATCTTCAATCAATCTGTGTCGGTTAGCAATTGTTGTTTCGTTGCTATGTATATTGATTATAAATTTGTTGATTTGTGAAATTTGTTTCGATTTTGTGTTCGTGTATTACAAACAAAATGAACGAAAACGAGGATTAGAATGTTAGCCGAACAAGCTGAACAGCGATTAATCCCTGAGAAATCTATACAAGCGTATTCCAAGGAATACGAAAAATTATCTAACTGGATGGCCAGCAAGTGAATTTCTTGTTACCTAGGCAACTTTAAAGCACTAGTGTTTTAAAAGCCCAATTTTGTACGCATTTTAGTTTCAAAAACAGAGATTATGATTCAGGCGTAATAAAATAGTATATTATAATACAAGTGTATAAGCAAGCCTTTAAAGCACGCGCGACGGGTTTAATAGCACGAGGCGAAGCCAAGTGCCTTTTAACGGAGTAGTGCTTTAAAGGCTCTTATACACGTGTATTGCACGCAATTTTTTATTATACCTGCACTACAATCTGAAAATTATAACAAAAAAAAAAGGAAATTGAAATCCCTTTTTCGAAGTAATCTTCAATCAATCTGTGTCATTAATCGTTGATATAGAAACGGTTAGCAATTGTTGTTATTTTGTTGCTATGTATATTTATTATAAATTTGTTGATTTGTGAAGTTTGTTTTGACATTGTGTTCGTGAATCACAAAATGAACGAAAACGAGTTATTTCATCCCGGATTAGAATGTTAGCTGAACAAGCTGAACACCGATTAATCCGTGAGAAATCTATACAAGCGTATTGCAAGGAATACGAATAATTATTCAACTGGATGGCTAGCAAGTGAATTTCTTGTTACCTAGGCAACTTTAAAGCACTAGTGTTTTAAAAGCCCGTTTTTGCACGCTTTTTCGTTTCAAAAACAGAGATTATGATTCAGGTATAATAAAAATACTGTTATTAATTATTATATATTAAATTGCATGTAGTAACAAATTGAAAAGTTCATGGAAATTACAAAAAAAAGAAAAAATTATTACATTTACTTATCAATTTTATGAAACATTACGGCCCCGTTAGTGAATTCTCCCCTTTACAAAAAGAATTATTATTTCATTCAGTATAAAATAAGAACCTGGAATTTAGTCAATATTTGCTTTTACCTATTTTCCATTTTTCCACCCCTTACTGCATAAACTTGTTAAGCAATTGTTTTAAAGATAGGTTTGTAAGATTTTCAAACCATTGGGGCTACAGATATGTACCCATGTAATATTTCGTGCTGATATTCCTAAAGCTATCGTAGAGACACAGATATTTATGCTATTAGTAAAAAGTTTTGCCGCTCGTTAAGAGGGTGCGATTTGTTTGAATTGTCATTTGTCAGTTTGATATCATCTGTCATTTAAAGGTTTGTTCATGGTGTTAAAATAGCTTTGGAGTTACAAGGTATAACGTTCCAATTCTTAATGTATTTTTCTTTTTCTATTTCGTTTTCCGGGTTTCATCCATGTTCCGAGGCTTATTACCGTGTCTGTGAGCTATTTCGCTTTACCACAGGTCGGTTGCTAGCCTGGCCCGTGGGTCTCTGCTCCTTTCTCAGCCGAACTTGGGACCGGCTATGGCGGCTGAGCGATTACAACGCAGAAAATCATAAAGAACAAAGGCAGGAAATCCTAATTCAACAAGAAGATATCATAATAACTGAAGAGCAGGTGAAAAAAGCTGTGACAAAGATGAAAAATAGAAAAGCACTTAACCAAGACAATATTAGCAATAAGCTAATCAAAGGAAACCACCCATTATGGGAAATCACCAATCTATTCCAAAAAATCGTAACTACTGCTACAATTCCAAAAGATTGGTCCCAATGTATCACAATACCTATTTACAAAAAAGGCAACAAAAAGGACCCCCAAAACTGCGAGGAATCACATTCTTAAGCTCAATATCTAAACTATTTACAAACATCATCAGAGAAGAATTAAGCAAAAGTATTATAATAAGCGTATGTGGTGGTAGCTCAGTTGGTAGAGCGCTCGCTTCCTGAATAAAACGTTGATTCTGGCTTGGGTTTGAAAGCTAAGCAGTACTACGCAGATTTATAAAAATCTTCCTTGCAACCCACCACACACAATTTCCCAATTCAGCTTGCAACCGTGGGATGTTAATGCTAAAAACCTTCTCTGGAATTTCTGTCGTTCGGAATCGACGTTAAATTGTAGGTCCCCTGTTTCTACCTTAGCGCCGAGGAGAAACACGTGGTAGAGAAGAGGCCGATGCCCAGCAGTGGGACGGAAAGGCTGTTAATGAATGAATTATAATAAGCGAAGAACAACAAGGCTTTAGAAATAATAAATCAACAATTGACGCGATTTTTATAGTAAGACAAGTAAAAGAAGAAGCCTTTGAATTTAATATACCGAAATATATGTGTTTTATAGATATGACGAAGGCTTTTGATAAAGTTCAACTTCACGACGTAATAAATATATTAAAAACTAAAGGAATACCAATGAAAATCGTGCATATAATAGAAAAACAGAGGGAACATAACAAGGACAAGGGTGGACAACGAACTTACACAAGACCTACCAATAACAAAAGGTATTAGACAAGGGGATAGTCTCAGCCCTACGCGTTTTAATCTCATTATGGACAGGATAATCAAAGAAGTAAAAAATGTAGGAAACGGATACCGAATGGGCACACATGAAATCAAAATCGTAGGATACACAGATGATGCTGTAATTATGGCAGAAACGGAGGACGATCTTCAGAGAATGCTATATAAGTTCCATTTAAGTGTCCATCAGTACAATATGCAAATAAGTACAGAAAAAAATCAAGGTCGCTCACAATAGCCAAAGAACCCATTCCGTGCAAATTAACTATCAACAACAAATCGATAGAACAAGTAATGAAGTTTACCTATTTGGGAATAGAGATTTCAAGTCACGGCGACTTATATGCAGAAGTAGTGAAACAAACAAACAAAGTAGCCTCGGTCGCTAGTTACCTACGAGATTTGATCTGCAGGAACAAATACATAAGCGTAGACGGAAAAGTCTAAACATGTAAAACAACCTATCATGACATACGCTATCGAAACTAGAGTGAGCACGCGAAAAACTAAACAACTGCTACGTACCAACGAAGTAAAAATACTTAGAACAATAATGGGAAAGACTATACGCGACAGAATACGAAACACCGAAATTAGAGAGACGTGCACACTGAAGATATAGTAAGGTGGGGACGAAACCAAAGAAGAATGTGGCGGGAACATGTAGAACCAATGAATGATCAGCGATTAGCAAAAGTATGCATGACGCAAACACCACATGGAAGGAGACAGCCTGGAAGACAACCGAAACGCTTGCGAGCCAGCTGGTTATCAACGACACGGAAACCGGGCTATCCAAAAACGACAGGTCAGTGACCTATTCAAAGAAGAAGATGATGATAATCCACTGGCTTGCATTATTTGAATAATACCAATTCCTTTGCAAGTTACAAGGTCTGAAATTTATATTATACGTTTTGTAATGTATTTTTTTTAAAACCGGCCAGAAATTAGTACTTTCCGGTTTATTTTTAGGTCAGAAAATCTCATTTTGTCGGACCGAGCCAGAAAATTATTGTGATAGTCCGGTAAAAGCTTTTACCGGACTCATTTTTATTTACTTTCCGGCCTATCTTTAATGAAAAAAATAATAAAATAGTTAGTCTAAGATAGCGGTCAATTGGTTTCTATAGTAACCGAGTTTTG
>JABXWE010102118.1:0-11961 GCA_014611495.1 Limonius californicus
GTTTGGTCTTCAATATGTCTTACTGAAATCGTGGGATCTGCCTCGACAATTGCCAATACATTGATTTCCGACTCTTCATCAATAATAAAATTATTTTCAGGTTCATTTTCTCCTCTTCTGAATTGCTCTTCAATTCTTCTAAAATAATTGTACGGCGGATGATTTCTTTCGGGAAATTTTTCTTCATACAACTGAGCAGCCTGTCTGCTATTTTTCCTGCATTCGCTATAGACTAATAGCATGTCTACTTTTTCATTTTTTGAATACATAGTAAAATACAGTTTAAAACCTGCTAATTTATAGCTTAACAATACATATTTTCTAAGTTGCTGTCAAGTAAACAATTATTAATTGTCAAATCACAATGACCGTCATTTGTCATCTTTTATTGTTTCCACTGCCTACTAAAAATATTTGCTGTAGTATGTTAACAATGTTCATTTAGTATGCGTTAATTTCCGATATTAATTTTAAAGCAGAATAGGATATAGGATAATAATTGTATTGGTCAAAAATAAAAGATAAATAAGTATTTTATAAATAGGTCATATAAAAAAATGGGGTCCCTATCTTAGTTTTTATGATATCGAGGGTTGTTTATAGAAATTTTTTAAAAATAACAAAAATCTAGTTACCGTGTTCAGCTACTGATTATGCTTTAAAAAATATGAAATACAAAGTTGCGTACTAGAGGTCTTTCGATATCACAACACACTAAGCATCAATAACTGCCACGGTTCATGTCGCGGCCAGCTATAGTTAATGCAATAAAATGGTTTTTAACTGTCATTTAAAAAACAAATGCCATATTTCGATACATGGTTGAAAAGAGAATTTTAAGGCGAATAAGATAGGATAAAAAAATATACAGGGTGCTATTTAAAATAACAAAGTTTGGGTTACTTCCGGTCAAACCGGAAGTTGAAGAAAATGTTTATTTAGCCTAAGAAAAGAAGAATCATACCATATACAAAACTTTCAAATTTCAAAATGTTATCTTTTTTAAAAAAAAAGTTACAGGGTGTTACATGTCTCCTGTGTCACCCGGTATATATGAACTCAATATTATTGTAATAAATATAATAAACCTGATGAAATACATTTTCATGCAAAAAAAATACTTATTACCTTTCTCTGCTTTCTCAGTTTCGAAAGATGGTGCCAGTTTTCTACGAATTGCTGGTGCAATTCTGTCCACAACTTTTGCTTCAAATTTCGGTCAGAATATTCTTTTAATTTTACATTATATAATGCTAGACGCTTTTCCACTTCACAAATAAATAAATCTACGTCGAGAGTCATTTTTCACGAAACAAATCTATTGCAAACGACGGCCGATCGAAGAGCAATTTATTAATAATCGCCAGTGCGCGCGGAGAAGTTCATACCTGTGCGTTACATTGTTTCTAGCAACAGCAGCAACAAATGAATCGCCCTAAAAATGGGACCAGTTATATCTTTTTAGTTGACACAACTAAATAGTTGCTGGTGCGCACAAAAACAATAGGTTTGTGGTCGGTGTGAATGGTAAGCTGTCGTCCTTCGCACGTAAACCTGAAATATTTCAGTGCCCCGTAGATAGCAAGAAGTTTTCTATCGTAGGCGCTGTATCGCCGTTGTGTGGGGCTCAATCTTCATGGAAAAAATTTCTACGGGCTGTCACTGACCAGAGTTGTATTGTTGAAGTACAGCTCCTAATGCGGTGTCGGAAGCATCGGTGATTAGTGAGAGCGGTGCTCCCTCGCTTGGGTGAGCTAATAAAGTGACTTCAGCGAGGTTACATTTACATTCTTCAAATGCTGTTTGTGTCTGCGGGGTCCAGGTGATAGCACGTTTGTCGTTACGCGGGCTGTCTCGTAAACATTTATTTAGGAAGCTTGGGTGTGTGCAGCGTTCTTGATAAATAGTCTATAGAAATTGATTATTCCAAGAAATCTGGAGAGCTCTTTCACGGTTGTTGGTTTTGGGAAGTCGCGTACAGCCTCGACTCTCGTAGAAAGTGATTTAATTCCGCTTGATTTAATAAGGTAACCTGAATATTCGATTTCTTCGGTACCAAAAACGCACTTAGATTTATTAATCGTAACACCGTATTCGCGCAACCGCTGAAATATTAACCGCAAGTGTTGTTCGTGCTCTTCTGAACTATCTGAAGCAAGAAGAATGTCGTCAATGTACCAATGACAAAAGTCTAAACCTTGTAAAACGGTATTAATGAATCTTTGGAACATTTGAGCTGCGTTACATAAACCAAATCCCATAAATTTGAATTCAATCAAAGCAAACGGAGTTATCACGGCCGATTTGTGAATATGCTCTTCTGCAATTGAAATTAGGTGGTATGCCCAGACGAGATCTATTTTTGAAAAAATTTGTTTACCGTGCAAAAAGTAGGAAAAATCTTGTATGTGCGGAATGGGGTAACGATCTGGTACGGTACTGGCATTTAAGCGGCGGTAATCTTCGCAGGGGCGCCAATTTCCAGGTTCGCTCTTTGTACGAGCTATAGTGGGCTGGCCCAGGGGCTGCTAGATGGCGTGCAGATACCTTGTTCCAGCATGAATTCAAATTCTTCTTTCGCTATTTTGTTTTTCTGGCGGTAAACATCGTGGCTTTTGGGCGATAGGTGGCCCTTTGGTGATAATGTGGTGCTTAATTTGATGACTTTTTTTCATTGTACCTGGAGTAGACGCTAATATTTCGGGAAACTCGTCCAAGAGTGATTTATATTTAAAATTATTGCTAATAATAGAAATATTCGCAGTGTTGCATGGTGTCAGTTCGGCTAGCACAGACAGTTGTTTGATGGCATCACTAAGGCGGCGGTGTTTCAAATCAACCAATAAACCGTGATGACGCAGGAAATCTGCGCCGATTATTCGACGTGAAACTTTTGCGATGTGAAAATGCCAGTTATAGGGGCGTCTTAAACCGAGATTGAGACACAGTAACTTGGTGCCGAAGATATTTATTACTGACCCGTTTGCTGCGTATAGCTTAAAATTTGCTGGTACAATACGACACGAATTGTTTATTGGCGGTTTGGCGAGATTTATTCGTTTAAATAAAACCACCATGAATTAATATAATACTGTACGATACAAATTTATTAATAACAATATACAATATAAGTGAAACGAAGGTAAGATAACGTAATTGTTTACGCGTGCGTAACCGTCGAAGGTTGCAGCGGGAGTGGTGCATTTTTCCTTTCCAGTTCCCCACCCGGGGATGCTTTCTCACGTTGTGTCGACCGCTCCTGGCCGGAGGCATTTCACACGTTTCTGACGGCGGCCGAGGCTGTAAAAGCTTTTGGGGGACTTCCGTTGTGGACCTGCTTTACAGGACTTCTCTTGCTAGAAGGAGGTAAACCTATTGTTCGATTTCCGTTCACAGTGCCGAAGAATTTACGACTTTCCTAAAAGTGCATTTCTCATGGGGATGTCTCCCACGACCTTGCGGCGCCAGTATGCCGCTACATCACCCCCTGGCCAGTGATAACGATATTTAATTTTGGGCTTCGTAGCGCTCTGGAAAACGAACATGGTGTCCACTGCGTGTGGTTGCTTTGGGCTGCTGCGACTGGTTTGACCTGGATGGACCTGGATGTGCTGGAATGCCGTCGTGGATTATAGTAGGTGTTTTGGGAATCTTGACTATCGTCGACCAATATAAATGCCGGTTTCAGCCTGTTGACGCTGACGGTTTCATCCCTGCCCGGATGTTGACAACATACGTTTTCTCGGATCTGGATATGACTCGGAAGGGACCATCGTAAGGTCGTTGTAGGGGGCGTCGAACGGCGTCGTGGCGTATGAATACATTTTTGCAGGTGGCCAGTTCCTGAAAAACAAATGTAGAGTAACCAAAGTGGCGGGAAGCTGGTGTTGGTCGTAGCCGTCGTATTTGTTGGCGAAGTTGCTTCACAAAGTCGGACGTATCTCGTGCTGGGTTTGTATAAAAAAATTCTCCAGGTAGGCGGATGGTGCTTCCATAGGTAAGCTCGGCCGCCGTTGTACCTAGGTCTTCTTTGTGGACTGTGCGGATGCCAAGAAGAACAGCTAGTAGTAGGCTGGCGGTCTAATCCTCGGTTTCGTGGCATTTTATTGCGGCTTTTAAGAGCGTTCGATCGGTATAGGTATACTGCTGCCATACAGAGGTTACGTTTTTGCTAATTTCATCGCAAAAAAAAAAGATTTCGTAATGAGGTTTTCGCTGTTTTATTAAGAAACCTGCTTTCAATGCTGATGATCGATTAGATTTTTTTGAAAATTATTGTTTATAAAGATAATTGGAATGCAACGACTGCATACAGTGGTTTAGTTAATATAATTTTATGCTCTTAATATAAGAGATATCACTATGGGGTTTTCACTGTATTATTCAGGAAACTAGGTACAAGGGCACTATGCATTCGGATTTTTCGAAAACGCTATTTTTATGTAAAATTAGCCATGTCTAAAATTAGGTCATTTACGGAAGCATGTATCAATTAATCTAAATAATTATTTAAAAAATGAAATGCATCATGCCCTCCAGTGGTCTATTGTCGAAAAAATGGTAAAAATTTTATAAAAATTGGTTCATAAATAAGCCAAAAAAATACATTATAAGTGACGTATGTTTTTGCCTAATTTTTGATATTTCTAGCTATCGGTTAGTAGCGCCACAACTAAAATTCTAGAACGGAAGAAACCAGTACCTATCTACTCAAGCCCGCCTGCGGCTAATCCGCTTATCTTTCACTTTCAAAGACATTACCTGCCTTGCCATCAAAAATATAAACTTACCAACGGTAGAGTGAAATATTGTGACCCACGTTAAAATACCCTATATTTTAATGGAAATATATCAATAAATATTGCAAAATAAAAATGATATTTTGATAAATATTTAATTCTGAACATATTTTACATTTAAAACAACTGTAACTGATTTTCATTTTTTCATTTTTCAATAATATACCGTGTAAAAATTATGTCGGTCGCTCTGGTGGGAGACACACGTATATGTACGTAATAACTAACAACAAATGTTAACTTACAATAATATACGTCGTTTTTTGTCTAAGCAAAAACCTCCATAATGGCTTTCAAATCTATTTTTTCGAATATATCCTGTTCTATTGCTACCTCGGCAAGACCTGACAGACTTTCATTTGTAATGGTCGATCGTGTATAATTTTTAGTTCTGAAAATGAGAAAAACAGTTTTTTGCTCAAAAGACTAATTTGGGTCTTCTAGTTACTTAGGAAATACATTTTTTTTAATAACTCCCTGTCAATTAAAAGCAATGCGGTTTTGGACCTATATTCCTATAAACGTTTTTTCTTAAAATTGAGCAAGTCAGATAGTGTGGCATGTTTGTTGGAAAAGACGATGAATTTTATTTAGCTGCATCGCCAGATGGTTTAGTAGGTGACGACGGTCTACTAGAAATAAAATGTCCCGCGAAAGCTGCAAAATGGCAGAAAAAAAACATTTGGATTTTGTCGTCTACGTTCCTGAGAACAGAAAACTGATATTAAAGCCTAACTACGATTATATGTCTCAAATCCAAGACCAGTTGCATATAACGGATAAAAAATGTTGCTATTTTGTCATATAGACACCATTAGGGTTGCATATTCAAAAGATAGAAAGAGATACCGAATATTAGAGTCGGAAAATGATGAAGCTGCTGGAAATATTTTATAAGAAATGTTTGTTACCAGAAATCTTTGATCCAAGACACACTAGACCAAATGGAATCCTACGAAATCCGCTCCGGCAACTGTATGAAATATATTTTTTTGCAGAGTCGAATAATTGTCGTACGTTTTAAGTTTAATTATTTTTTTTGTTTATATTCTTTTTACCAACACCATTACTTTCTTATATCTGCATATGTATTATTATCTGTTTTTTAATAATAAACTTAATCAACAATCAACACGTTTATGAAAATTATTTAAACTATTTTGCACCTCTTTAGATAATCGAGAACCCCATGGTGGTCCTGGCATAATGGACATCCTGTATAATTCGGTATTAACGGTCTAGATTTGTTTTTAAATTTATTTTTTAAATAACATTGTGTACAATTTAGTTTACAACGTATTGTAACAAAAGTGTGCGCTATTATTCAAAAAATAAATTTATAAACCCATCCAGACGCATACATACATTGAAAACAGTTAACCAAAATCAAAAGAACAAAATGTATTAATATTAGCTTATATTTGTTAATGACAAATGAAACTTATTAGCATTTGATATCTTCCACCTATGGCAGGTATACGGCTTAAGTGACCGAAATCAGGTAAAAGTATAATCCCCTTTCATCCCCAGCAGTTTTGTGGCTACATCGGACAAGAAATGTTGTAGGCACGTCAGAGGCGCAGTTTAGATAAATCCATCTTATTCTGAACTTTCGTTACTCTCTCTTAGTTTTTGGAGCCGCCATTGCGAAAGGAGCCTTAATTGGCGGTGGAACGCTCCACCATCCCGTTGGCCTGTGGATGGTAAGATGTGGTGTTCTCAGGTGCTCAGTTCCTGTCAAGTGGGCTAATTCTTTGAACAGGAAAGATTCGAACTGGCGTCCGCGGTCTGTAGTAATTCTCGCGGGTACTCCGAGACGCGCTACCCATCCCCTGTAAAATGCCTTGGCAACGGTTTCTGCGGTAATGTTAGCTATGGGGATAGCCTCAGGCCACCTTGTAAATCGGTCGATGCAGGTGAGGCAATATTGAACCCATCGGAGTATGGCAGGGGACCCACGATGTCGATGTGGACGTGTTCAAACCTATTCTCTGGAATTTTGAAACCACCCAAGGGAGCTGAAACATATTTAGTAATTTTATTTCGTTGACAGGAAATACAACTGCGTGACCAATTTCTGCAGTCTTTGTTAATCGAGGGCCACACAAAACGTTCGGTTATAAGTTTGCTAGTTGCGCGTGTACCGGGATGTGCTAAACAATGCAACGAGTTAAACACTTGTGTTCTAAATGGTTTCGTTACAAATGGTCGGGCAGTCTCTGTGGAATGTCAGTTTGAATAGAACTTTTTGTTTGTTAACTGGGCATATCCCAAGTTTCAAACCTCTTTACCAAATTATCTTGGCTCCAAAGTTGAATTTAACAACTGACAAAAAATACTGTCGGAAAGGAAACTTCTTTTTTCCCACTTTTAGTTTCCTTCCATTTAGCTAAAATTTGGCGCAGTGCATTTTTAGACTTGCAAAGTATCAAACATCTAATGGTTGCAACAAGTGGGTGGAGTTGGGCGGAAAAAATTAGGCAAATATTTCTATCAGTTCTTGTTCGAGGATATTAAAACATGCCTTTAATGCATTTTCACTTGCTTGTGCTCTTTTTCGACTTATATAGACGTCCAGCCCCTGCATCAAATCTGTTTTGCGTCTTAACGAAATACTGCCACCAGTCCCATCCTGGGAAATTATTTTTGAATTGTTGCAGTTTGACTTTCTTATTGTCCAAATAATGATATGGGCAATCCAAGATCGCAAAGTAGGAGCGTATGATCTACAAATGCTTGTTCTTCTTCGTTACAAGAAACCATCGGTCTGTCTACTTTTTCGAATGTATCTTTCTTAGTTTGTTTCTTAACATATGTTTTTTTGTTGGTATCTTGTATTTTTCAGAAACTTTTCGTTGACTTATTTGCCTACTTTGAATTTCGTACAAAACTTCATCGAGTTTTTGTTCTGTATATCTACTGTGGTGCCTTAGGGTCTGATGCCAGGTTTAACTTTAGCTTTTCGAGGCATTCCATAATTAATTCTGTAATTAAACCAAAAAATCATATTAAAAGAAAAGTAAAATTTGTCCAAAAAGCAGTCAAATATAATATTTAGTTAATTGTTGTAAGTTTGAGACGGGTGAAAGTTACCCAGAAATTAGCTTATCAACAACCGTGGCCTACATTTATCAAAATTTCTTAAATACAGCATATAGATTAATTTAATTTGTTTTTTCAAATGACTGTATTAATACACAAAGACAATTGCAAAATAAATACGTATTTTTACGGGTATGATTGAAATGGGCGGTAATATATTACAATTTTGATTAATATGAAAATACAAATTGTATGTTCAATAACAGATTGTGCGGTAAAATATGAGCAGTAAAAAAATGGAAACGAGGAGTGAACGTATCTTCAAATGAGTAGCTCAGTAGATATTTGAATGCGTGAAAATCCAATTAGGCAGTAAAATAAATAAATGGGCAGTAACGCGTGTGCAGTTATAAATAAGTGGACGCGACTGCCTCCCTGGACTTTCCCATACTGGAAACTGTTCATATCATCTTTATTCAACAGTAGAGTTATTTTCCTCAAAACGGTTGTTCAAGTGCTATCCTAAAACCTAGCCTCGTAACGAACAGACTTACAAGGCTTGTAAGAAGTCCCGCCAAATATCTGCGGTGCCCCTTAATTTCCTTTTAATATGCAACCAGGCATACTTCATTCTCTACTATATACGTCGCGCGGTCTAACTAGTACCGATCGCTGTTGCTACCGAGGTAAAATTTTCTAAGTCCCTGGAAATTATATTTTGTAGGGCATAAAAAATCGATTTTTTTATTTTCGCGGAAAAAGATTCTTTGACGCAAACAAATAACAACCGTTAGAATAAAAAAAATATTTTTCTAAAAAAGAGGGGGGAGGGGGCCGGTGCGCTTACATATATCCACGAGTGTAATATTTCTTTGCATATTCATATGCTCCATTACGTACTGAGCGATTCAGTGAAAATCCCAGCTTCCTATCTTTTTTCGTTTATTAATTAAAGGAGTTTGAAGTTTCAAACTTCCAAGCTTCGTAGAGGGCGCCACAGGAAAATTACGGAGTTCTTCAAAAAACATATCGATAGCCCCTTGCGAGGTCTATCGACATATGAAATTTAAAAAAATTCCTTGGAGCAGTTTTTGAGAAATAATTTTTTGAAAATTTCCAAAATTTTGAAAATTCGTAATTTAGGCCCCTTATAATTTTTCAAAAACTTTTTATATCACCTCATTTTACCCTTCATATACTATTCAGAAAATAAAAATCATTTGAATCGATTCATCCGTTTTCGAGTAATTGGGCGTTAAACTCAAAATCTTCAAAAAATCATAGCGCCCTTCAGTTTAAAGCTAGCTAGTTCGGCAAAAAACTAACAGATTTGTCTTATGACCCTCTATCGTTATCCGCGATAAAAGTTTCAAAATTGTAATCACGAAAAAAGTGATACCAAAAAAAACATGCGTAACTTCCGCTTCCGGTTTCGGATTTTTTTGAAAAGCTTATTTTTTCGATGAATTTTCGATACACCCCCGCATTCCAAAGCGCATCAAAATCGGAACAATACTTTCGGCTGTAGGAGCGTCACATACGTACGTACATACGTACGTACCCACCCACAGACAGACATTTTTTAAAAACCACTTTTTTTGGTTCCTAGTGACCCAAAACGGATATATCCGTTAAAATCTCGATTTCGAAAATTTTCATGATTTCAATACTTACCCTATACCTATAAGGTATGGGAAAGTAATACCCTATACCTATAAGGTATGGGAAAGTAATACCCTATACCTATAAGGTATGGGAAAGTAAAAAGCGTCAGAAATAATTTAGTTTTTAAAGATTTTTATGGGGATTTATGGGATTTTGAAGGGAAGTTGATTTCGTGGAAAGACATTGAAGAAACGTATAAAATTGACAAAAATTCTACGTTAGCTAAAGCCTAACAGCTTTCAGAAGATGAAAGTCAAATACGCCACGCAGATCTTCTCTAATTCAATGAGTGCTACGATCAGGACATGTATAAGAACTGGACAATTACAAAGTTGTAGCGCTATTAACACCGCAGACTTTTTATTAAAAATGAACAACATCTTTGATGTACTAAACAGTAAAACCTTAAACGATCCAAATCTTTATCGTTGTGCGTTATCTGTAAAACGACCAATTTTGGAAAGTTTTTTAAGACAATCCAAAAACTGGATAAGTACTTGGTTGTATTTAGTGAGGCTGTCTTACACCGGGAAATAGTGAAACGTCAACTAGAATCCCGCTTCACAGCAATAAGATTAAAAAACTATTTTAAGGGCCATTTAGAGCAATCCTTTCTCCAACGGGCTAAATCGCGCAAAACTTTTTTTTTTTTTATAAATGTAGATGATATCGCGTTACATATAAAGCAGCAATTTTAGTTGATACTGCCAACGGAATTCATCTTTATAAGTTTTTATTCTTCTACCCCGTTAAATAAAAGTATTTTATTGACCTACATGCATCGATCTATTTGTACATTCCACGCAGTGACGAATTAACTCAGTTAGCGATTAAAAATGTTCTATCAATTTTGCTAAAATTCTGTGCAAATATAGGCAACACCTTAACCAGGGATAAGTCCCAGCAACCACCCGTTGTTAAACAACAAGCGGATTACTAATAAAGAGAATAAGAGGATTATACCTCTCTGTAAACTGCAGGTAAATACTTAAATAGACATTTACTTTTCTCGCAAACGCATTTGTTTATCAAAAATCAAACTAACAATACATCAAGTACGATTCTCAAACTAATCAATTCCATTATGATATTGGAATTTAGTATATATTGCTGTGAGAGACCCCTCCGTAAATATTATTGTAAATATAAATTGTAAAGTTATCAATAAAGTTATAAATAAATTGATGAGGGCTAAATATGATAATGTAATCACCTACACACAACAAATACTTAAATTGAGACTCTAATAAATATAACTGCATGAATTTTGAAATGAAATGAAAATTAAATTGTTCAAAATAAATCTCAGGGTAAATGAAATGAAGGTTGCAATACTTTGGGTTTGCAAGTTCAGGCTCATATTACAGGGAATTAAAGAATAACAACAAATTAATTTATTAATGAACTTTAAATTAATAAAAGTAACAGAATCAATTAAATTTGGAATAAATAACAACGCCTTCGCAATTATCTTTCGAAAATTAATCATGTAGGTCAAGAACACAAATACAATAAAATAATCTAGTTATTAAATAAATCTGAAACACGTTTTATACCAATTCTTGACTAACCTTTTGGATGGATTTTTCTTATACAAGATGAAAACTACTACAGCGCCTGCCTGTCTTAAAATTATCCAGTATGTCTGCCATCGATCTGCGTGTTGTTGTGTTCTTCAAGGTAAACTGCTTATAATTCCAAAATCCGGATTCGAATGGCCTCCCAATTTCACACAGGAATTCTCCAATTGTTGCAGGATACAGGTAAGTGATTGCTTTTACCTTTGATAATTAATTTTGTAGCACTCGTAATTCCAAATATGATCGTAATACTTTATAGGTTATGCGAAGATTTCAACAATATTGACTGACTTATTATTCCAGGATTTGTAGTTATAATCAGAGGATTATTAGATAGACGATGCACTTTATAGTTTAATTCATGTGAATACAACACTTGATGGAACCCAATCAATTTGGTAAGTATAAACTTTGTTTCACTTATAAATGTCGTTGTAATTATACGGTGCACAGGTAAATAATACACTTGAACTCTATTAAGCATTTATTATCGAATGCAACTGTAGATTAACGATGATCATAACAATACACACACAGGTTATAACACAAATTCTATTACGAAGTTAAACAATACGACGAGGACTTATAAAAATTAGCAAATGGCAAGTAACAGGTTCAATTAGCAATCAAATTAAGAAGTGACGTGACGAAGTAAGTTAATAAGTAAGAAGAAGTGACGCTCATTTTACAAAATTCCCTTTATATAGCCTCGCAACAAAAAACGCACGTTTCCATGGAAACAATGCAAAACTTTTCATATTAAAACAAAATCATACCTATGATGCTTGTCACCTCAGAATTTCAGCCAATAGGAAGCGGGTATCGAATTGGACCAAATTACATGAAATTTTAAATAAATTCAAATAACTTTCTTA
>JABXWE010102119.1:0-12054 GCA_014611495.1 Limonius californicus
CTATTTCTGATACACCCTGTATATATATATATATATATATATACATATATATATACTTTGCACGTGTGTGGTTTTTACACTTCTCAGAACATTATTATTATTAATAATTACAAAAAGAAAACACAGATTTACAAGTTCTCCACAACTCTTCGTGTTACAAAATAAAACCAAATTTTTAAAGCTCTTTTAGAAAAACAAAAATTCTATTTTATTTTTACTATCTCCTATTCTCGAAAATGTGCGTAAACTGGGTAATTTTAACGTTTAAGGACTATTAAATACTTAGCTTAAATATGATGTCAATTTAATTAACGCTGTTGCATAATAGCCCTTTAATTCGACATTTTCAATAATGACACGCCTCATAGATGAGCTCCTATGTATGTTATACTTTTATACGTCATAAAGTGTACTTAAATCCTTGAAGCCGTTTTCGAAGAATATTTTTTGTAAATTTCGGTAATTGTCAAAGTAACTACTTCATTTTTATGGTTTATTCTTAAAAACGTATTGCACGGTATTGCAGTACCTATTGATTAAGAGATATTAAATATTATTTACTTCTAATGATTCTATTACTTATGTATAATTTCTAAAGCTATTTCCAGATTGGACAGCACCGAGGGGCAGAACATTTTAATAAACAGATTTTACAACCTTTAATAGTAGTTAGTAGCTATTCATAATAATATATCACAGATGAAACATTATTGATTTTTCAATCATCGTAAGAAGAAAATAATAAATAATAACAAAATTATGTTAGAAGGAGTAAGCAAACAAAAAGGAGTTTCGCTCATTAGTGTGATTGCCTTTATCCCTGCACATGAATATTCTGAGATAGGTACACATTTTTGTAGAAAGTGGATGATGTTTTGATGGTTACCCGTTTATAATAATTCAATGGGTACTACTAAAAATTAAAATCACCCCCTAAAACACAAAGTTCATAAAGAAAGGTAACTAGAGAGAGTAATTGCCTTTAAAAAGGTGAGGTAATGTAAAGTTCAATGAAAATATTTTGTAGAAAATGAGTCTGTTCTATATTAAGTAGTTTCATATTTTAAACAAATTTATAGCCCTATTAAACTTTTTTTGTAAGACTAGTAAATAGGGTTTGTTGCAACGTGCTTAAAGCAAGGTGTAGATATTTTATAGTAAATAGTAAAATTACGGTTACTAAATGTTATACATATAAAGTACGATTTATGTAGTTAAAGTGGCTATGGTTAGGAAGCAACCGTATCTCACTCAGCTGCGGTGTCCGAGTGGTTAAGGAGATGGACTTGAAATCCATTGGGTTCTACCCGCACAGGTTCGAATCCTGTCCGCAGCGATGAATTTTTTACACTTTTTATTTTTAAATTTTTGCATTCTTTAAAAATGTTTACCAATTTTATCAGTTTATACAACTGTGCAATATTTATTTCTTATAGAAATCACCGCAGACTAAATCATTTTATTCAGTTTCTTGTTTTATTTGTAACATGTGATCAAAAAGTGTTTAAAATAGGGTGGGCTGTGAAGTTGTTCAGCATGGCTGAGAGTGAACTATAATCAAATGCCAATTTAAACAACTGTCAAATTAAAATAATTTATTCATCTGTCAAAATCTATTTAATCCGGTTGTTGTAATTTGTTAGTTATTTATTGCTGTTGGCTAAAAAGTGTTTATTGTAATTTTAATTGAAAATGGTTTTTATTATTAGAGCAAAAATTGTTCATGGTGGAGTGTTATATTCTGACTAGTCATAAATGAATGGTGGGTGGACCTACCCTATTCCAGATTGTTCTGCAGAGTACAAGGTACGGCTGGTACGTAACATAACAGCTACGACATGCCTTATAGAATTCGCAGCCAAACCTAATTTGACAAGTTTTTGATCGTTCGGTACTATTCGTAAGAGGTTATGTTTGTAAAAGACGTTCTTCTGCCGAATCAAATTGAAAAAGCATCATATCAAATGAAGGGTTTCTTGTTACAAACCAAAAAGTATAATATATCACGCACAGTGTTAAAGTGCTTACGATTTTAAAGTATTTTAATGTAATTTTGGCTTCTTGGCAATCTTAGTTAGTATTGCAACGCTTAATAAATTAAGGGCGTAACTATGAAGCGCTTAAAATTATGGCGGGGAGATTTTTAAGCGCTTAACTTGGCGTCACTCCTAGGAGTACCGCCCACCATTAAGCTGCGGTGTCCGAGCGGTTAAGGAGATGGACTTGAAATCCATTGGGTTCTACCCGCACAGGTTCGAATCCTGTCCGCAGCGAATTTTTTTTTTAATTACAATAATTATTTGTAGTTTTATTTTTGTAATATGATGAAATAGGACGTTTGAATTCTTGATTTTTCATATGTTTTCTTTGTACTTTATTCAAGCTATATTCAGGAATAATCGTAGCTTCTAAAATTATACAAAATATTAAGTGTCAATAAGAAGAGAAATACCTGTTATTTACTGTTATTACTTATTTAATAATTTTTTTTTCGTTTCAGAATCGTGATCTTCGTTTGTACCGCCTGCGCAGTGTCGAGGCGGTGCTAAGCTAGTTCGTGCAATGCACAACAGGGCCCGAGCCGCGGGTTGCCATGTTGGTGCGAAACCGTGCTTAACTTGCCTGTATGTGAAGATGTTTTGTTTATGGTCTTGTTACTCCTCTAATGCGACCGTAATGCGAGGAGGGCCATTAATTTGATCCCCAATGGCAAACGGAGACCGGACCCAGTACCGACCACCC
Source organism: Limonius californicus (assembly GCA_014611495.1). Classification (NCBI taxonomy): domain Eukaryota; kingdom Metazoa; phylum Arthropoda; class Insecta; order Coleoptera; family Elateridae; genus Limonius; species Limonius californicus. The sequence goes on from JABXWE010102119.1 coordinate 2,743, forward strand.
AGGGAATTAGAAAAATTTCCGACTCGTGGAGTGATTCGAACCGGGAAGCGTTCGGACTATGAGATTCAAAGCCTGGATTTCTTACCGCTGAGTCGCCCCAGTCTCATTTATTAAAATTATAAATGAACTTTGGTGTGGGTAAAATAGAAGGAACTCCTTCCATGGTATACTGATTGTTCGAAGATGGAAGGTGGAGGAACTAAAGCGGGGGTTTATGGTCAAACCTTTTGCCGGTTGCCAAAGCCCTTGACCTTAAAACTACTATCTTCGTAGTTGCAGTTTATGCAATCAAAGAATCAACCTTGGAGAAGGTTATAAAGGTGCAATAATTGACATCCTTACTGACAGTTTAGGCAACAATAAGGGCTTCTAATGCCCATACCTGTGAATCTAAGCTTGTCTGGGAGTGCCTGGGAAACCTGGAGAGATCGGCTAGCAATAACCACGTAACTTAATGGTGGATTCCAGGATATAGGGGTATACTAGGCAACGGAAAGGCTGTCGAACTCGCAAGACGCGGATCAATGACACCTTACATTGGTGTTGAACTTTTTGTGGTATACAGAAAGGCTACACAAAACGTGAGATCAAGTTATGGGAGGCACAAATGAAATCCCCACACTGGAAAAGCACACCAGCACAACGCCAGGCAAAACAATTCATAACTATTTCGCAAATGAAAGCAAAATGGCTTTGTCGATCAACGTGGAATTTAGCATCATCGCTGGCCTTTTTACAGTCAAAACATTACTAAAATACCGTCTGTTCAAGATTGGTAACTGAAGACCAATTGCGCCGTTTGTGTAACGGGGCAGAACATATCCTACGCTTATGCATTGCTGCCTGTCGCCGCAGGCAATGTCTTTTGGCAAGGACGTTATGACACCTACCGAAATAAAGGACTCAAAGTCCAGAGACATCCTAAGTTTTGCAAACAGCCTGCAACTTCTCTAAACTAAGCAAGGACTCATAAGTTACAGAAGAACTATTAAGGGTCTAAGTGACGGAATAGTACAATCTGTAACGAGGTTGGAATGGAAATTCGATACAAGTGGTATCTTCCGAACGCGAGCCGAAGGCGAGCGTGAGGTACCACGAGCATCGAATTTCCACTCCAACCAAGCAGCAGACTATATTTTCTCCCTGACCACAAGATATGAAATAAATACAATAAAATTATTAAGATTCGGAACAAATATTTACAAAGAAATTGCAAAATTATGACGTTTCAAGTCAATTGTTTAGTCATGGATTCCTAGACTAACTGTTTTTTTTTGTTATACTGTTACGGAATATTCATTCCATAACTAGTGATGGAATGAAATACATGCAAAATGCATAAGCTGGTAAGTGTTCTAGAATAATTCTTCCATAGCAAGGGTTTGAATGTTAACTTTCTATTATCAAAATTGATTTCAGAATTGTGAAATTCCGTAGTGGTCGTGGAGAAAGCATATCAAAGGCCAAAGTCTGCATACTTATAATAATAATAATAATAAGACTGCATGGAATGACCATTGCACAGATCTTCTTCTTGTCCACAATTTCCTGCAACATTTGTCAAAACGTGTCTTTATTGATGTTCAATTCATCTGCTATCATTCGGAGGCATAATCGGCGAGGTTTTGTTTCATGAACTCTTGCTACTATTATGCATTTCGAGAGATCGATGGATGTCCTGTTCTAACGTTACTTGAACATCCTCTCGTCCGTTTTTACAGCAAAACTTGTTGCTCCATGACAACTGATAGGAACACGATATACGCGCCAACGTCTTGAGTTGAAAACTAACAGCTGGTCGATTGTTTTGTCCACCCTTTGTTGATAAAAGTGTAAACTATTATATGCTGCTTTGCTTTTGGTGAAATTTTACGTCACTCCAGTGTTGGCAGCGTCAATCGGGAAGTTAAATTTTTAAACTTCGTACAGCAGAGTTTATTTTCTCCAAAAAATGTTTGTTCATATCCAATTATACCAATGAAGTGGCGTTCTAGATCTTCTGTTTTTCTTTGCAGTTATAAATAAGTTGCTCATTAACTAAAAATGGCGCTTTTTAGTTAAATAGTTTACCCCAATTTATTGTTAACATAGTAGTAGCGATATTGTTTTACCGTTACATTTTGGGGTAGCTTTGCAGCGCAAATATTAAGCTCCTGCCTACAAACGCTCTTCTTTTTGCGGTCTACCACTACAAGTCCAAGTTTAATTTTATAGTATTATGTATTTTTGTTCTGAAAATATAAAATGGTTTTCATTATCCTGGCCTGTTTTATGTAACTTGTACTTAAGGCTAACTACAGGCTTGAGCACTCATATTTATTGCACATTTTGTCGCAGAGTGCAACTGCAAAAGAGCTTATTATCTCAGGGGTATTTTTCTGTTATAGAACAATAGCATGAATACTGATACAACGTTGAAGTATTTTAATGCGGCAAAAGCTTTTTGCTAGTCTTGGTACCAGAGCGCTTGATTTATAAGTAGGGTAGCTACACAGAGCTTACATTATAAGATAGGGCAACTTTACAGCTTCTACAATATTGTCGCTTCTAGGAGGGACGCGTACCATTAAACTGTGGCATACAAACGTTTAAAGAGACAGACTTGAAATCCATTTCGGCTTTTTGTTTGACTTTTCAAAGACGCGTACACAAAGACAAAATTGCTTTGTTTGTAATAGCAGTGTACGGACAGGTATTTTTTAGTCACTTTTAGTTTATTAGGAAATAGTGTAGGCCAATTTAAATACGTGTAGAAAATTGTTACTACACACAGAAAATTAGTAGATGCCTTTATTTTACATAACTCATATTTAGGGCTAACTGTTGGTTTAAGCACTCGTATCGATTGCACATTTTGTAATAGATGAAAAATAGCTAATCAACTTCTATTCTAATATTTTCTATCGTAGAATAAGAGTATAAAATAAATAGTGATACAGCATTGATGTTTTTTCATGCAGCACAAGCCTCTTAGTATGCTTCGTGCAACAGCGGTTGATTTAGAAGACGGCAACTTTCAGCTCTCAACGATATCGACACTTTTACGGGACACGCCCAGCATTAAACAACGGCATTCAGGAAACATTTAAGGAGACAGACTTAACATTCATTTCGTTCTTCTACTTACCTTTACATAGATTTTTTGACATACACATGTTAATAGACAGGCAACCTTTCTTCGCAATTACAGTGTTGGGTCCCATTTTCCGTAGCCGCCATTTCTTAGGGTATAGCGGGGCTGACTTTGACACCAAATGACTGCTATATAGAGTAAAAAACTTTGTTAGAGGTAATTCATATTTATAGGTAACTACAGTCGAGTGCCGTCTTATTTGACGGGTGTGTAGTCCGCAGTCAGGTAAAATAACCGGTTGAAGTAAGATGAGCGGCCACGTGCTCAAGAAACCAGTGACCAAAAACAAGTGCCGAATTAAATGTAGCTATATTCTAAAGTACAATAATCAAACCTCTTTGCAGTTAACTAAAAATTAACATTTATTTACTAATATTTTACATGTTTATTATTCTTAATATAAATCAAAGACAAGACAGCTTGAAGATTATTATTGCACGAAAAATTTAATTATATTTTTGAATATTTGAATTTAAATAAGAGTTATTCAAATATTAAAATAATTATATTTCTACTGAAATACTAATAACTAAAAATGCAGTGATAATTACGTATTTGAAATAATTTGAACACAAAGGTGAATCGGTACAAAGTTTAAAATAGGTTAAGCACAAACCGGAGTGACTCACGCGCAAACTAAATATAATTTTTCATTATTACTAAATAACATCCACTAAAAGATTAAATATCAATTAGTTTCATATTTTGCACACAATAAAAATTACTAAAATCGACAAATATTATTGCATTTAATTTGATTTTAATAAAACATTTTAATTGCTGTCGTCTTCATATTCCTCGTCTTCACTGTCCGATGAATCATCACCCAAATTAATTATTAAAGGTTCATCTCGTCTACTATAATTTCACGATGCCACCAAGATTTTATAAGATCTTTTGTATGTCGTACACAATTTTTCCATTCATTTTCACCGCATTGATTTAAAGCTTTTTCCCACATTTTTATAACTTGCTCATCCAGAAAAACTACTTTTAATGAGTTTTTATTGGCATTGTTTACAAACGACTCCAAGAATTGAATTCTTTGATTAACAACACATGTTTTTTCACAAAGAAACCGTCGATTGCAGTCTTTTTTATATTTCAAACCACAGTTTTTTAAAAGCCGGGAAAGAGCTCTTAGTCCTATATCAAACCCGCGATCTTTCATAGCTTCTCGGAGTTTTTAGTGTAAAAGGCGTGCTACTGGCGTAGAAGTTGTAAATGACATCCAGAACATCCATTTTTATATTTTCATTAACATCGGCAGTTTTTGGTTCACTCCTAAGGCGCTTTTTTGGTGCGCTAAGTATATTTTATTTGTCGTCCTTACATATCCGCTGCACAATACTTAGGCTTATATTTGCAGCTGCAGCACTTCTTTCTTGAATCTTATCAACAGGAATCAAAGGCTCACCGTTTCTTCGTTCTTCTTTAAAATATTTTATTATATTAAGCAGTAACTGTTTCGATTGCAGAGACAAGTGATCTAGTTTTGTTCCCATTGAAGACCAACACATTTAAAAAAAAAATCGAAAAACAACTGTTGCAAAAAGTTTACAAGTTTCACTTCTAAACACAAATATTAGCACTCTCCCTTTTGATCATTAAAGAGAAACTGCAATGGAAAATTTTACTAAAATGATGGTTAATTACTTATCTTTCTTAGATTCTAATGTATTAACTGCATGCATTATGATAATTGGATGTTAATGTGTCATTCCAGCGTTCTAATAGCCTATACGAACTAAGGAGTTAGAAAGAGAGCAATATAACTATACAAGTGTAGTGGTGGTTCGTACTGCGAAGAGCCACCCGTCAAATAAGACAACACTCGACTATATTGGTTTGAGTAGGTGTGCATTTATATTGTAAATGTTGTAACCCTAAGCATGCGACAGTACGACAGCGCTTGATTTATAAGATAAGGTAACGTTTCAGCTCTTCAGCTTCTGGTTCAAAATTTGTAAGGTACATATAACATTTTAGTATTAAATTCGGCTGTAGCGTAGCTCTTTGTGCCTAAAATGAAATCATTGGAGCCTAGGGTTCTACCTTATAAGTTTTTTCAGAATGTTTTAAATGGCACATATTGAAAGCACGAGGTTACAAATAATTAACGTCACAGTTAAGGCACCTATCCCATTGTTTTACTAATCGACGTATACACTGCCCGTAGATTCCGTGTGGCTGCTGATTGAAGAAGTCTTCCACAGCTATCTGTACTTCAGCGTCATACTCAAAATGCCGACCTTTTAACGCCTTTGTTAGGGGTTCAAAAATATGGAAATCGCAAGACGATAGATGCGGGCTATAGGGTGGATGCTCTAAAACCCTCCATTTCTTTCGTTGAAGATTTTCTTTTACGACATTAGCAACATTCGCATGCCAAAAAATGACCCCACGTGTAAGTTTTCCTTGACGTTTCCGTCTTGTTGTTTAAAGAAGCTTGTTCAAAGTTTCATTGTACACATTTGCATTGCCATTTACTCTAGGTTAATTATCCTCTATCAACAAGGGTTCTTCATGGTCGAAAAAAAGTTAATATCACCTTGCCTGCAGTAGGTTGTGCTTTAAATTTTTTCGGTGGTGGTGAACTTGAATGTTTCTACTGCATCGACGATACCTTATAGGATGGCTCGTAGTAATGGCACCAAGTTGCGTTTTTGTTCATTATACAAGAGACGGGGAATCCATTGCGAACAAACTTTGCTGTGACCCAGATTACGAACAATACTATAGACAGATTCTACACTCGCACCAACAATTGCTGAAATTTCTCTAATTGAAATTCGACGGTTTTCTCTAACAAGGTCTTCCACACTTCGACGGTTTTCTCTAACAAGGTCTTCCACACTTCGACGGTTTTCTCTAACAAGGTCTTTCACACATGCCATATTGTTTCCTGTTAATGCAGTACACCGTGCACCTGGTCGTGGCTCATCCGTAGTCCGTTCTTTTCCATTCTTACATTTTCGGCACCATTTCTTCACAGTTGACTACGAAATATATGCATTTCCATACACTGTTTGCATTCGCGTATGAATCTACAATGGCTGCACACCCTCAGCGCATAAAAATTGTAGGACCGCATGCTGATCAAACTTGGACGGATTTTCAACAAGAAACGCCAGTTCAAAATCGAAGTTTTAAAATGCAGGGTCAAATTCAAATGCCAAACTCTTATTAATGTGTTGCTTAGAAAAACTACTAACATTAACAAACGTCATTTGAACTATTGCATTTGTTTTCAAGGCTAAGTTGATCAAAGATGGGTTTCAGTTGAACAAGCCTCGTATAAAGAATTTTTTCTAAGGACATATTTGTCTCCTATCGGTTATACTTTAGAAAGTTATGTTATAGCATCTTAGTGTTACCTGTGGGTACTGTGTAATTACGTCGTAATCGCCTCATGATAATACAGCATCTGTGTAGTATAAAATTTATGGAATGTTTTATCATTCAAAATGACGATAGTTCCATGCTACCTAGCTGCGGTGTCCGAGTGGTTAAGGAGATGGACTTGAAATCCATTGGGTTCTACCCGCACAGGTTCGAATCCTGTCCGCAGCGAACTTTTTTAAAATTATTATTTGTTGGCTGTTGAAGCTGTAGTTATATTACAGATTCAATGATCTTTTCCACCAGTTTTAAATCTATTTTTGGTAAAACATTAATCCCAACAATATTACATTTTTTTAAACTTTATTTGGTATACGCTATTTCTTATCAGTGCTTATTATGAGTGGCCCTTGTCGTATTTTATTGATTAAAAGATAATACATGATTATAATATTTTACTCAGCATCGCGTATGTGATATTAACGTTGCGAAGCGAATTTATAAAATTTAATGTGTATATTCGTTCAGTGCTTAGTCAGAATAGTACAGCAACTGGAAACTCTGAAACAAAGTTTTGTATTACACGTCTGTTCTAATCAAGTTAATTAGTAGTTCTGTAGTTTTTACTAGCTTGTTAACAGAGAGTATAATTACGTTTACACTTTTGAAATGGACTCCTTTATGTAGCTAACTTGCAGCGTGAGAAAACAGCATTTGTATTAAATCGGATGAAAACGAGAATATGCAGAAGGACAGCAAAATAGGAAAGGAAAAGAAAGCATCTGGAATATAGGAAGAAAAAGAAAAGTATGATATGAGAGAGAATAGTATATTATTTTATATGGAGGAAAAGTGATACTTTTCATGACGCGCTCGTGTTTAACAGCCGAACGGAGTGAGGCTGGTAATAGAGAGCAAGTCATGAAAAGTAACTTTTCCTCCAAATAAAATATGCTGTTTTTTCTTCAAATGTCGACAAATTAATGCAAAAACGTCTCTTTTTGATAGTAATAATTTTTAAACATAATTGGGTTCGTAAGGCGGTTTAGACCGGTGTCGGTGAGTAGGCACAGGTTGTTGCTATAGTAATGTAACATAAAGCTGTCAGTGGACACTGTCAACAATATTAATTTATTTTTTACAATTATTGCGTCTCCGGTTGCGTTCGCATTGTACATTCAATATTCATTTGAATGATAAATAAAAGTTTGTTTTGTTTTTAGTTTAATAAATCTTGAGTTGTAGACGCTTGTTTTCTTGTTTCTATCTATGTTGCTATGATAACACTTTTCCCTCCGCTGGCGGGAAAGTGAAAACTAAAGCTCCGGCGGAGGAAAAATGAAACTTTACGGTCGCCTACACAGTCGAAAAATGACAGATTTACTGACGTTTGAAGAAAAAATTGTTTATAATGTTGTAATAGTATCTAAAAACATTCGTGCTAGGTGTATATATTGCATTGCCATATAGCTGTTGTGGGTGGGGGCCCCCTATGTTTAAATAACGTATGTAACAAAAGTTTTCGGAAAACAAAGAGAGTCAGCTATTAAAAGCCGGTGTGGATTTATTCAAAACTTTTATCTAAAGGGTTAATCTTACATCTATATTGAACAAAAATAAAATTCTAAACTGCAGCTAAAGGGCCTTGGTCTTCGATAATTCGCAGTTTTGCACGATCATGTCCCATTAGAGTTTGGACGGTACCCACATCTATTTCGCGGATCTTATTAAATATTCGTCGCCGCAATAATTGTTCTTCCTTTTGGGCTTCCCAACCATTATTGTATACCTTTCTGCTCAATACCGCCCAAAATTCCTCGATTGGTTTTGCAATGTGGTATGTTTGGAGGATTGTCGTCTTTTGCTACAAAATTGATATTATTTGTTTCCAGCCATTGCCTAGTGATTCTAGCATAATGACAAGAAGCCAAATCAGGGCCAGAATACTATTTCATCATTAACGTGATGAGTATTAATAAAATCAAGTAATTTTGGAAGGCATCTCTGTGTATAAATTACTGCATCTACCGCTTCTCCTCTAACATGCCCAATATACGGACGCGAAATTCCCGCTTCTGATATGGCACACCAGACTAGTAGTTTATCAGCGAATTTGGCCTTACATTTAAATTTAGTTTCATTAGGGCAATTCCTAATATCATCAGTATAGAAGCCATCGTTCCCTTTCATTTCGGCGTTCGACATAGTGAAGTATTTCTCGTCGTCCATAACGATCACTTTGTTTCCATTAAAATATCGACGTCGTAATGCTCGACAACATCTAGGAATTCTTCGCAGCTGTAGATCAGAATATTTTGGGCATTTCTTTCTTTTTCGGAACTGCAATCCATTGTTCTTCAATTCTCTGCAAATGGTCATATGCGAAACTCGAAATTGACGCGATAACTTTCGTGTTGAAGTCCCAACCCTGTCTTTAGCTCTTTCTACCAATCTTCTAACGGAAGCATGAGGTAAAACTCGTGGACGTCCAGTTTTTGGTAAATTTATACAGGGAATACCTTGTTCGCACTCGCGAATTGTTTGATAAATAGTCGAAATCGAAACATTCCTGTCTCTGAACATATTCACAATATCACGTTTAGGCATCCGTCCAACCAACGCATATATATTCTTACGAATATAACTTGTAAGACATGTTACCAGAAGTTATTTAGAGAAGGTGATACGCTACACAAAATGTCAATTAATATACCTTGTTTTGTTCTACAGACGACTAGATATAAAACTGTTTTCGGTTCATGTGCTACTGTTGATATTTTTCCGAAAACTTTTGTTACATTCGTTAGTATATCCAAATTTTGTTTGCAAAAAATTAA
>JABXWE010102120.1:0-44398 GCA_014611495.1 Limonius californicus
CCTCTAACATGCCCAATATTCGGACGCGAAATTCCCGCTTCTGATATGGCACACCAGACTAGTAGTTTATCAGCGAATTTGGCCTTACATTTAAATTTAGTTTCATTAGGGCAATTCCTAATATCATCAGTATAGAAGCCATCGTTCCCTTTCATTTCGGCGTTCGACATAGTGAAGTATTTCTCGTCGTCCATAACGATCACTTTGTTTCCATTAAAATATCGACGTCGTAATGCTCGACAACAGCTAGGAATTCTTTGCAGCTGTAGATCAGAATATTTTGGGCATTTCTTTCTTTTTCGGAACTGCAATCCATTGTTCTTCAATTCTCTACTAATGGTCATATGCGAAACTCGAAATTGACGCGATAACTTTCGTGTTGAAGTCCCAACCCTGTCTTTAGCTCTTTCTGCCAATCTCCTAACGGAAGCATGAGGTAAAACTCGTGGACGTCCAGTTTTTGGTAAATTTATACAGGGAATACCTTGTTCGCACTCGCGAATTGTTTGATAAATAGTCGAAATCGAAACATTCCTGTCTCTGAACATATTCACAATATCACGTTTAGGCATCCGTCCAACCAACGCATATATATTCTTACGAATATAACTTGTAAGACATGTTACCAGAAGTTATTTAGAGAAGGTGATACGCTACACAAAATGTCAATTAATATACCTTGTTTTGTTCTACAGACGACTAGATATAAAACTGTTTTCGGTTCATGTGCTACTGTTGATATTTTTCCGAAAACTTTTGTTACATTCGTTAGTATATCCAAATTTTGTTTGCAAAAAATTAAATTACAGAAATATTTTCTAATTTATGTAATAAACTGCATTCATAAACAGAGAACTATATTATAATATGTTCTAACTGGCTACTGTTGCAAGTAAATACAGAGTGAGGTCACTACTTTGCGTGTACGTAATCTTTAGACCAATTATAGTAAAAATTCTAATAAAGTTATGTCGTAATGTAAAAAGTTATCAAAATAAAATGTGTTAAATTATTATTTATTAATTAATTACAATTTCGGAAAAGCCAATGTTTATTTTTATTTTAGTTTTAATTCACTATATAGATTGTTCAAAATGGTCACCGTTGCTCTCGAAACGTATTCTGGCTCCTCTTAAGAGAGATCTGGTTGCCCTACGTAACATATCATTATTATTCCGAATTAGTTCTGCTGCCTCAAAAATGCGTCTCCTGAGTTCTTCAACAGTCTCTGATGGTGTTTGATATACCATATCTTTTATATGGGCCCACCAATAATAATCTAAACAAGTTAAGTCCGGAGATCTTGGAGGCTAGGAATGCTGTTCTCCTTTACCAGTTAGACGTCCTTCAAGCCCGTTGATTTAAAAATTTTCGTACGCGTAACGCAAACTGCGCAGACGCACCACCGTGCTGGTAACACATACCATGTTTGATCGCCATAGGGACAACATCTACCAAATTTAAATATCCGTTCGCGGTTTAATGGTTCGTGAAAACGAATGGACCAATGAGCATGTTATCAATAATTCCACCCCAGATATTCACTGAACGCATATGTTGATAATTTGACACTGTGATTTCGTGTGGATTCCCCAAATCCCAAGAGTGGCTGTTCTTTCTGGTCATTAATCTATTCCTTGTAAATGTTGCCTCATTTGTGACAAAACTTCTATTACATAGATTTCCATTTTGATTTATCCAGGGCAAAATTCCATACTACTAGTGAAATCTGTAGGTAAGAGGGCTTCAACGGGCTGGCTATGAAATGAATATGATTTTTTAATGTTCTCCAAACTCTCATTCGTGGTACATTAACTTTTGCAAATACACGACGAACAGAGCTGCTGGGATTATTATCAATTTCTCGCAGTATTTTGTCCTCATTATGTAGTACTTGCTGTATTGGATGCTCAGTCGACGGTTTCGGAAAAGTTCCGTGTTCACCTAGGTGGTTGTTCATTCGTTGAAAAAACGTTGGTCTGGTAATTGCCGATTTGGAAATCTCAACCCATATTTTCGAGCAACTGCTACTGAGTTTCCATCACAAAAGCCGTACATGTAACGGATAGCGGCGTACTCTCACGTTATAATAGTAAGCATTATCAACAGTGTTAACAAGCGCAAGGAGAGAAATCAACTTTAAGGTGCTTTACTGTTTGACATACAAATAAATAATATCATTTCCGTTGTACAGTTTATATCAAATACCACCTAATATAATTTATTATTTCGGCTGCTTCAGTATTTAACTAAAACAGGCCATAACTTCTATAATAGTCGATTTAGAGAAAATGACGACTCTTTAGTTTCTTCTTTTCACTTCTCCTATACGTAGGTGACCGCATGTCATGGGACACCCTGTATATTGGTTCTTTTTCGTATTGATATGGATGTTTTCTTTCAGTTATTTGCGGATGATAAACCATTTAAAAGTAAATAAACGGTTTCTGAACTAGTTAAAACATGGTTGACATTTGAAGAATTTCTTGTAAAGTGACTGATTTTGTTATCAAAAACAAATTTATTTTTACATTTGCTGTTCGAAATTTCCAAGCATTTTCTCTTCATAAAACCGAAACACCATTTAAACAATGCAGTGTTTCATAGCCGCCGTAGCTATGTATATTTATTGTAGTTTTAGTTTCATTAAAACTATACATATTGCATGTGTTTGGTGGCTGGTGGAGTACAGGTTGTGCCCCGCACAAAGTCGTATAATTAGGAGGGGCGCCATTTCAGAACAATAAATAATAGTACATTTTTATACAGTGCTCTTATTCAAGAAGTAGGAATAACTTTACTACATAGATTGCACAATTAAAACTAAACAGTAAGGCGATAAAAAATGCACAGTAAGCTCAACAAGGTAACCTGTACCCGTTTTTCAAATATAAAATGAATAAAAAATTATTTCCTACCGACAATATTCGAAAAACGCTTTACCTATTTAACAATAATATCAATATAAAATAATATTATGGATACTCTAGATATGAAAGACATAATTAAGAATTTTGTAGAGACTAAAGCTAGAACGATAAATTTGTAAAAATGATATATCATATACAGGGTAAGTCTGCTAAGACGAATCAGGTTGCTATCTCGGTTATTTGAAATATTAGAAAAATTCTATTGAACGGATTGGTACAGATACTATCAAAATTATTTTTTAGCTGTTCCAACAAAATTAAATAATTTTTAGGAACTGATTACAAAAATTACTTTTTCACAATTTTGCGAAGCGCTTCTGTGGAACTCACTTTTTTAAAAATCGTTTACTTTAAGAGTTCTTTTTTTATATTTAAATAAATGTTGTAGATTTGGTCTGTGAGTTTAAAGTAGTGCGGTATTAACGTAAAATCAGGCGGTGAAGAATCTGAAAGCGGGCCTTATGTCGGATAAGAAGAAAAATCGTATATTCCGTGCCACTGCTTTGTTTGACACGTGTTACGGGCTATACGAGATTTTTCGTCGACCCGCAACAGGATAGGTGGAAAACGGCCTACAGCTTGGCTCAGAGGAGTAGGGGCGGTTCACGGAAATCGCTTACGGGAGGAAATCTTTAGTTGTGTACAGCGTAAGTCAAAATTTGTGGGCGCCACCTTCCAAATCCAGCTGATTGTAGGTCCTCGTGGAAGGCCGAGAGGCCAACAGCTTACGGGAATGGAACTCACCTTTATTGTGCCTCCTTCTATATATTTAAGCTTGCAAAACTCGTACACAAGCAAGTACACTAAAATAAAACTGGCAGTATATTTTAAAACACATATAAGGAAATTAATGACAGGAAATGACTACAAAAAAAAAGGACAATCAACTGTGTTTTTATAGTTTCACAACAGATATTCAAACGTTCGGAAAACGAAGCTCGCCGCCTTTGGGCACACGATATTTACCTTGTTAAAAAAACTGTGTGGCCAAAGGCGTCGGGATTACAGACATCATACAATATAAACGAAATTACTTTTTACAATTATTAGTGCAAACGAAAACAATCTGCCACTGAAGGTCGCTTTTTGTTTTAACAAAAAAAGTTCAATTAGGTTAAATTTTCAAGAAGCGTGTAAGTTTCTTTTCATAACACACAAAAAAAACTAGTTTGTTTTTACCTTAACTTCCGATGAATGGATTAAAACGAGACAGGCACAATGTAAGGGCGATTTCCAGATGCAGGAAAAAACAAGGCAGGCAACGTACTTCGGGACAGCGTTAGAACGAGATGTGGCTGTTACGCCCCTGGGGAATACGTTGCTTTCAACAGGCTGTTAACGTTGAACGAAAGGCAGGACTCTTCGGACGATCGTAGCAGCAGAGGGACAGGAGCTGGGCTTTGAAAATTAATCCGCCAACTGCGATCGGCTAATTCACACAGAATTGCCTTTACCGGGATTGAATCCAGTGTTTCCTTTAAATCCGACAGTTGTCGATGGTCTCTTTGTACCCCTTAGTAAAACAACAAGACGAAATTCACACAAACGGACACCCCTCTAAAAAAAACCCAAAAACCGCCTCTGCAGCACAACTTAATTACGGCCCCCGTAGATGAGCTCGAGCCACCGGAGCCATTAAAGGTGGAAGGCTGTCTGACTGTTAAAACGTAACACGACCCTTCATTCCCCCAAAGATTGCACCATATTTCGAAATATGATGTAAAAGTTCTAGAATCATGGACACGTAAATTTTCAGTGTGTTAAGGTCAAGCGCGAGAAAAACAACATTCGGCAATTTTGAGCCTACAAAAGGGAACTGTCAACATAACTCTAACTTAAAAAGACGCAAAATAACCAAAACTGTTAACATTCAAACGGCAATTCAAATAACGTTTTAAAGCGGCAATCAAATTAATTCATATAGAGCGGCAAATTTTAAAAGAACATAACACACGGTAAAAAGTCCTGCTGGACTTGGAACTACAACAGATAGGTAGGATGTAGAATGGGGCAAGCATGGCTCGAGTGCAAAGAGATGCTTGGAAAACCGCGCCCTAGATCTTGCTTAATCAAAACAACAACGTAAAATCAAAAATAAAACCAAGAAAAACATCTAGCAGACATGATATACTAGCAAAACAGAGATACTTGGAAATGTGGAATTTCGCGTTTAGAAATTGTTTTGTGCCAACTCTTATCGATAACAGTCATTAGGGATTTAATTTGTTTATTTTAAATCAACTGTAATAATACTTATTTGATTTTTTTGCTAATGTTAGCAGTTTTAATAATTCCTTTGCTAATGTTGTTCCTATTTATTTGTTAATACCAAACCTCCAACTTTTACAACCAGTCACATTTAAATATATAAAATTTTAATATAGCATCGCTCAGGTATTGCATCCGGAAGTTTAGTGCTAGAGCCTTAGCGCGAGAACCTTAGCGCTACAACAGAACAGACCATTTGTCCTCTTCGTTGCACGATGTCATTATTACATATAATAGTGATACTACGCGATTTGAGTATCCTACTTTTTAAAAATTAATTTAAACTAAGTAAAGTAACGCCGTAATGACTGCAAGCGATACCAGTTAACACAAACTAATTTTTATATGCGAAATGCCGTATTTAACAGCATCTGGGAAGACAAGTCTGCTTCCCGGTATGTGATTTCAGTTTTTTTTATTTGAAAATTCTATTGCATGGGAACGCTGAAATATAATTGTCATACATCTTTATACCTTTTGTTATACATGAATTTATTTATACTTATGAAAATATCAACAATATAAGTATCATAATTAATAATGAATTTTATAATATAACGACACTATGTTCCAGTTAGTTATTGACCTTTTGCTTTTGCAAACGTATTTATAACAAATATAAGTTCGTTTTAATGGTTAATTTGTTTGCACCGTGTTTTATGGTTTTACATTTTATTTTAGAGATATTCTAAAATATATCTTTTAAAACTAATAATTACCTTATATGACTGTCATTTACGTATAAACAACAATTTTACTTTTTTTTGCTGCAAATTTGGATACTACGAAGCCGAGCTGATAAGTAACGTATCCAACTCAATGAAATATCATCCAATTAAGATAAATTGTAGAACTAAAATACAATGTACAGAAAAAAGTATATTATTTAAACTTCAGCATTATTTTTCAACATAACTACAATTTCGTCCTATGCATTTCTCTCAACGTGACACACATTTTTTCTTTCTGTTTAATAATTGTTCACCCTGTACTGCAGGTTTAACCTCGTCGTCAGCTGGTATTGATTGCCCTTAAGATCCATTCTGGGGCTTAAGGAATAAAAAAATCGGAATGTGTCCTTGCGAGCAGCGATTTCTTATTGTTCAATTCGCCTGCTTTCACGAATAATGGCATCCACTTTCGTTATGTTCTCATCATTCGTCACCGAAATCGGTTTTCCAGACCGTTCCTAATCACAGATATTCATTTTACCTATATAACTCTTTTAAGATCCTTAACGTCTTACGTTGCTAATATCAGCATCTTCCTCATACACTTCTTTTGGACGATGGTGAATCAACGATCCTCGGGTAAAAACTCGACATTGGCTGCTTCAACGGATTAGCGAAAATGACTCCGTTCTAAGGGTGGTGAAAGTATCATAAAATCAGTTGACGCTTCTACACTACTCAGGACATGTAGCTGTCAAATGAGGGGATAAACAGATGCCTACTCCGATACACCATACAACGCGCCTCAGAAGCGTTTACTTATCAGCCCAGCCTCGTATATGATTGCTATTTTGGTAATGTTTAGATTTAAATGCACTACGTATTTTTTATTATGTCGCAATGATTACTGTATTTTCAAAATAACGAGCGCTCAAAAAGTTTTTAATTAGGGTTGGCTGTGAATGCTAAAAGGCATGCCGTAGCTGTCATGTTACGTACCAACCGTACTGTATGTTCTGCAGAACAATCTGGAATGGTATAGATCCACTCACGACTAATTTTTTGAGCAGTCAGAAAATGACACTCAACCTTAAGCAATTTTTGCTGTAAAGTGGAAACCATTTTCAATTAAAATCATAATAAACACTTTTCTAGCCAACGAACAAATGACAACAACCAGATTAAACAAATTCCGACAGGTGTACAAATTATTATAATTTAACAACTGTTTAATAGGCATTGTTATAGTTCACTCTCAGACATGCAAAACATTTTCATAGTCCTCACTAATTTGAAAACTTTTGGATCACATGCTGTAATTACCGTTTTATGTAAAAATTAGTATGTATTAATACATGAAGTACTGAGGAATTATCTCAGTAATTTTTAAATTCTCTTAATGTATCATATGCTGAAAAACACATTCACATATTGGAATAATTCCAGTTTATATTGTTACGCCTATGTCTGTAACTGACAAGGAGCCCTTTGTCCTTATCGCCGGGATCACCAAGAAACAACTACCCTTATATAAAATTATTGGATTTATTAATTACTACAAGACTATGACAACTTATTCTAATACATTATAGGTACTAAACTACTTGCAATAATACAGATAGGTACAGCGCCATTGCTAGGTTTGTTATTGGGACCACTCTCTTATATCAAACACCCACCAACTGCCAACTCTTCACTATCTACTATTCCCTCATTCAATCTTAAGTGTCCTTTTATAAATTTCCTTTTGCACCCATAAGCGATGACCTGGTTATTACTCAATTTCCCTTATCAAGCGTATTACTTATTCCACATTGCCTAATTTAATATACTAATGTACTTTGAATTTGTTGAGTAAACTGACGTCACTACTTGCAACATAAATGTGTATGCAAGTTATTGAAATCACATTACAACAGCTATGAAGCAATAATAATTTAATTTAGAATTTTGGATATTGGGTTCGTAACAATATGTCAAAGTGCACAATCAATAGAACACGTAGCCCTTTGGCTCTTTCCTATGGGTGTGGCTGGAGTATAAAGTAATGTACACAAACAAAAGGGACCTACTGTTTAATACGACCTTCGAACCGCGGGAGATGTTTTGCACTTCCTCTCCAGAGAAGGTGCTTTCGATAGAAGTATCTCGGTGGTTCCGAAGGTAAAGGGTTGTGTCATAACCCAATGATACTGGACCTTGGATCTAATTACTCAGGTCATACAGCGCAGCGCAAGTCAACACACTAACCGCTGCATTACAGCCGCTCGTTTACTAGGTTGGAAATCTTACGATGATTAAATAATGTAAGGACTGCAGACCGTCACAGAAGTTTTAGCGTTTGCTCTAGTTTGCTTGAACTCGCCTTTGGTAAAGGACGTCTTCTAATTTAAATATATCGATCTATTGTTTACTACATTTTCATAATAATTGTCTAATTATACATGCTACAAAAACATCGTTCATGTAGATTTGCCAATATTTCTTAATCAGAACTTCTTTTAACTGGTTTCTACACCACCCTGAGGTAACTAAAATTGTCTAAATCCCTTTTAGCTACAAGCAAATACCTAATTAGCCGTCGCACGGCGGACACCGGGTTTCAAGTGACCCGAACTTTAATTTCTTTTAAATAATTCTACCGTTCTTCCAAATATCGCTTTAGATGTTTGTGTATTCCTTGAAGATATTATGAAAATGTTTTAGAGTGAAATTTGTGAATAAAATGCTTGATATGTCTGAGATAATCTGCTAGGCAGTAAAATCATGTAAAAAAACTGAAGCCCCGTATCTCCTATAAGGGTGCCGAATTTGAAACAAATTTACTAGGTGATTTACGGGTAAAAATATCCTCAGCTGTACACAGTTAAAGCTTTTCGCACATGTTTAGAATCACTTTGTATTAGTAGAATTTCAATCACAATATTTAGCATAGTTACTATTTATATAAATCCGAAATAGTATACGTATTGGTCCCAATAGGAAGAAGCTATTCATCCGCGCGAAATGAAGGCCATTTTACTTTTGACGATAAATACTTTACAAATCTCTCTAAATGGAGCTGATTTATAGTTAGCAATCCTCTCTATCTTGATTTAGAAACGATCAAATCGCAAAAAGGGGTGTATTGTTGTATTGACTGCAAGACAGCAAATACCTTATATGTCTACTGTATAAACTACACCAAAGGTTCCCAACCTTTTATGGCCTACCGCCCCCTTTTCAAAAAAAGTTACATACTGTCCCCTTTTCAGAAAAAAAAACACCGATTCTCGTTCTCGAAATCAATAATGTAACCCATAGTTTTCTATTTTATTTGGGCCATAGCCCACTTTTTCATAAAAGTGATTCGATGGCGAAGTATACTATATTATATGTATATTGAAAATAAAGGACATATTTTTAAAATTACTTTATTAAAAGATATTAACAATGTTGGTGTATCGCTCAATGTTTGATTAAGAAATACATATTATTAAAAAAATTAATATAATATCATTAGTGAAAGGGCTGAGCTTGCTGTAATCACACTAATTTTTCGATGTTTGGTACTATATTTGTCATCAACAATCTTAGATCGCCGCGTTCCACTATTGACAATCTGCTTCTTTTCTTTGTTAGTAAATAAACCCGGATATAACATTGGAATATGGCTTTGAAGCCAAAATTTTTTATATCCATTTTTTCAATTTTAACACTTCATTTTTTGACAATTATATGAATTCCTCCTGCAGTGTATTGTTTAATGAACCTGTCAAACCATGCATGGATTCGATAATCAGCACGTGCGTGAATCTTGTCATGACCTGTGCAAACTTGTAAATACTCGTATAAGCTTTGCTGACCGAGCCGGATCATACACACACTGTGGTGCTCCGTGTGGTGCACTGCGCATGCTGCGACTCGTTCATGTACTAGTCAGAAAGTTATTACGAACAAAACTTAAGTGTACCAATACCTACTTTTAATACGGACTGATCTTGCTTAAAAGACATTTAGACTATTGGTTGAAACATGCGTGCGATGATTTTTAGTATTAATCAAACTTTTCAGCGCATACTTGCGAGTATTGCCAAGTTGGGCAGCGGTTGGTCCTCAACGCCCCCTAAATTTGTCTTGGACCAAAAAAGCCGCCTTAGATCTCTTCAACGCCCACCGGTGGGCAGTACCGAGCCCGTTGGGAAGCACTGCACTACACCAGCGAACTTGGCTGAGATCGGTGACATTTTTCTGGTGGGAAAAAATCTAAAAATGGGCATTCTTGTAGGATAAGAAGTAAAACCGTAGATCCCATGCCACATCGATTTGTAACACGTTAAAAATCGCTACTGGGGTTGGAACTACCGCAGATAGGCAAAATTCATAGTTAGGGGTGTGCCAAATATGGCCTAAGTGCAAAGAAAGGCTTGGAAAACCGCGTCCCCGACCTCTCTCTATCAAAATCCATAATACTACTTTATTACTTTTCTCTTACTTGTAAGGTATCCTAAACTAATATTTCAACATTATACGTAGGGACGAAATTAATTGCTCAATAAAAGTTGTCATTAAATTTTGTATAAGTTAGTATCTTTATGATTTGTTGGTACTGAATTTAGTATGTTTGAACTAATACAGTAAAACTGCATCGTTAACCTTTCCAGGACCGTAACATATTCGTCCAGGTGTGCCTATGTATATTTACTTGCCGTTTAAAGCAGATTTAAACGTTTCACATAACTTTTGGCTGCATGTGTAGGAGTTTCGCGTTCAACAACATATTTTCTACTCATTCCATCATCTACCGCTACTTAACATTATAAAAAAATTCACTTCTATATCGTTGTCTGGTTGTACTATACCATATCATAATTTTTATCATTAAATACACACACAAAAAGAGTTTCACCACAAGTAGAACGAAACAAAAAGAAATTTCTCAACAGAGTAGTCAACTAATTGCTTTGTAGTATTGCATGTGGACATTATAGCATTTATTCACTAAAATCAGAAATTGTTTTTAATTAGGTGAGAGATAATATTTATCAACACGGATTTTATCTTACAATCAAATTTGCCGCACCAAACATTTTTACGCAATAATTTATTCTACTGAAGTATTTTTATTTCTTCATGATGTCGTTATATAGGATGTCCCATAAATCACAATAGAACGCCTCGTAGCGCTGTTCAGCAGCGCATGCTACATATAAAACAGCTATAATATTTATTTCTCGCTAGCTCTACGAAAAATATTTTTGCAGTTACTATGGAAAACTATTAAAAACATGAATTGAATAATAATTATTATCTAGGCTAGTGGACGCTTCCAACAACACAAATATCAACTATTAAACAACTTATTTCCACATCACCATGAGGTAGAGTTACAACTTTATGTAAGATATCCACAATAGGACTAATCCACGGCTGAATAAAATAATTATCAGTCCTGTTCAGTACTTCAACACAAATAAGTTATGAAAAAAAAAAGAATGAAAACAACGAAACAAAAAAAATCAGAATTTAAAATATGTTGATAACAGTTGACGATCACTAACATTATAACATTCTGCACGTTTCACTGCAATTCAACTTTCTACACGTTGGACTATGTGTTCGTGTAAAGTTGCAGCCGCTTGGTTGATACGGTTTGTTACATCTTCAAATCAGTGTGTGAGATATAGGTAGCAAATTCTTCAGACAACCACATAAAAAAACATCCAAGGGCGTTATATAAGGCGACCTTGGTGGCACCACCACGATCAATCCACTGATCGGCAAAATTAAAATTCGAATTTTCCTGATGTCGATTTAATAGACATTCACAGTACCTAACTCGTGTAATAAGAGTTGCACTTTCGTTTTTCTAAAAGGATGTAGGTCTTTGTCGTGTAATATTCTGTGTACTCACTCCTGACTTTGGTATGTCTACAATCCGAGACATACCACGTACGTTTCTCGTAGGTTCCCATTCAATTAAATCTGGCCCATTTTCTTCAATATTGGGCTGCCTTACCATAAACCACTACCACCTCTTCTTAGACCAACACTTCCTCTTTCTCGTAATCGTTAATCAGTTCGTTTAATTACTATGTGGTTTCGATATCTTCTATTTGGATAGCGTTCAGCATTTACCCTTGCCGCTGCCTTAGTATTACCATCAATCTCTCCAGGAATCCAAATTGTGTCAGTGTATGTAGGATATGTGTATTCCATTAATGCAAGTGATACGACATTTACAAAAAAGAACAAAAAAACGCGTTTGGCAACTGTAAAATTGGGAATGGCAGATTCAAATTTAATAGAAATTACTACTATTAGCTTCGTTTGTATTTGCTTTGATGCCATTGTTACGGGACAACCGAGCTTTTTCGTCAACCTGCAACAGGATAGGTGGAAAAAGGCCTACAGTTTAGCACAAAGGAGTAGAGGGGTTCACGGAAACCGCTTAAGGGAAGAAATCTTCCTAGTTGTGTACCGGGTATGTCGGAATTTAACAGGTGCCACCTTCCAAATCACAGCTGATTGCAGGTTCTCGTGGAAGGCCGCGAAGCCAGCAGCTTACGGGAATCGGGCTCACCTTTATTGTGCCTCCTCCTGTATGTAAAGCTTGCATGCGCGCAAGTTCATGCACACAAAGATAAAAAATATATACCAATATAAAAGATGTAATAAATTTCAAAACACATTAATTAAACTATTGGAAATAAATGACAATACAAAGAAAATGACACCAAATGGTGATATTGTAGTTCAATACTACATGCAGTTAATTGAACGTTCAAGAGGCACGCCGCTGGCTTACGGCATTTAAATTTTTTAATCAAATCTACGTGGCCAGTGGCGTCTGAGTTTACAAGAATAATACAAACTCTAATTACTTTTTACAATTAACAGGAAAAGAAAATAACGATCGACGACTGAAGGTCGCTTTTTGTCGCGTCAAAGAAAAAAAGGTTCAATCACTTAAATTTTGAGAGTTAAATGCGTAAAAGGATTTTTTTTGCACAACACAAAAACTAGTTATTTTACGTTGACTTTCGGTGAATGGAGTAGAAAGAGAGAGGCAGGCACAATCTGGGGTGTTTTCAGGTCCGGAAAAACGGTAGATGACGTTTTTCTGGGAACTTCGGACCCAAATATTCGCTGCTACGCCCTTCCTAGTTTGTCGCAGCAACGGCACATGTACAGGAACGACATATAGGCCATGATCAGGAGCTACTATCAGGACAGATACGTTGAACTGCTTAGTACGAATGACAACATCGTGAAGGGAATATCCGTGGGGTGCCCGCAGGGTTCCATCTGTGGTCCCATTTTCTGGGATCTCGTGATGGAGGAACTGCTGGCAGCCGAAACTTTAAAGCAACCGTGCCGTACGCTGATGCTCTCCTTCTGATCATGGAAGGCAATTCAAGGCAAGAAATTGAAGCCACGACAAACAATGCATTGGCACAACTAAACACCTGGTCTAATGCCAAAACACTAAAAATCTCAGAAAACAAAACAACTTTCGCACTGATGAAAAGAACTCTACAAAGAGATCCAATCATCATGTCAAATGGTAAAAGAATAAAAAGAACAACAGCAACCAAGTACCTGGGTATTCACATTGCCGAGAAGCGAAATTTCAGCAAACACGTGCAAGAAACATGCCGAAATGAAAAGGCCATTATGAACAACCTGGCCAGAATGGCACAACAAGACTACAAAATCCCACTGTGCAGGGTAAAGTTGTACTATGGGAGCATAATGGCAACCATTACCTCCTATGGAGCAAGCGTGTGGGCTGGGGGCTACTCCTCGTCAAGCCGAAACAGAGAATAAGAAGTGCACAAAGAGGGGTACTCGTGAGACTAAGAGGTGCTTTCAGCACAACATCGCTGGAAGCCCTGTGCGTCATCACGGGTATATGGCCGCTAGATCTAACAATCAGACAAAGAGCTGCAAACTACTGGCTTAAAAAGGGAAGACGAGAAGCGACCGAAAAGCTCATCAGGCAAAGAAGAGCGGAAACAAAGAGGGAAATACAACAAACGATACGGGCAGAATGGCAGCAAGCATGGAACAACAGCGAAGTTGGAAGAAGGACGTACCTACTCACACCAAAGATAGAAGAAAGAATCAGCATGGATCATTTCCAACCAGGAAGGAGACTTGTTCATTTCCTAAGTGGTCATGATCCATATCCTAACTACCTGGCCAGATTTAATCTGAAGGAGGATGACCGATGTACGTGTGGTGAGGTAGGCACGCTTGAACACGTACTTTTCAACTGCCAAGATACCCGGGCCCAGATGGAGGAGGAAAGGACCGCTCTGAATGGAAGAAGAGCTCGAGAGGTACTGCGAGATCCGCACCTATTTGGAATGCTAAACAGGCTTGCGGATAAGGTATCAAAACTCACATTAGAAATATACAGCCGATAAGAAAAGACTTCGGAGAACTGCAGGATCCCAGCCGCGATTCCAGCATACACACTGGAACCGGAAGGGAAAGCCGCAGTCCGAAAACAAGACGAAACAAGAACAACAAGAACAACTAAGAGAAAATGAGAGAATAGAAGAATAATAAGCCAATCTCGCCCCTATTGGAAACAATATAGTGGAAGAGAGGAGGCGAAAAAACACCGATTACGACAAACAACCGGACAGACAACTAAAAATTTAGTATGTATCTTTATATATAAGTAGCATTTTAAACTAGGCGATAATAATAGTTTTTAGACTGCATGAAACATGATCAATTACAAAAATGTCGATGAAGTAGAAGTAGAAATAGCAAAACACCTAGCATGATATAGCATATGGCATGTAGCAATTAGTAGAATATGTTTAATTAGATAGGGATAGATGAGAAAAAAGAAACAACAAAGGAGATGAGCAAATAACAAAAGTACACCAACTGTGCCTGAGGTGATCCGAACGTTCCCGTAGTAGGCAATACCCGAAGGCAGAAGGTGGACAACTACGGTCGATTTTAAGAAATCAGGTAATTGACCACATGAGCTCCTAAGTGGTTCTGTTCACCCCACGGTGAAAACAGCGTTATGAAATTCACGCGATGGACACCCATCGAAAACCCAAGCCGCCCATGCAGTACTTGATTACGGTGCTTATCGTCAGCGACGGAGTCGAAGGAGATGTTGAGTCCGACTTGGTCGGAGAAGATGGTAAATCCGACTCCGAGGAAACGCAGCGCGAACCTGCATTGCCCAAAACGATTACACCACATTGCGAAACATGGTGCAACAATTCTGGAACCAAATAAGACGTGCGACTTCCGAATCAACATTTCCGAGAATTGTTTTTGATCGGCAAATCTAGCCTACAAAGGGAACTTTCAAAGGCTTTGAGAAATTGGCCTCCCATAACTCAATCTTAAAAGAAAATAATATAGCGATCGACTTAAGAATGGCAAGTAAATTAGAATTTTGATTCCAAAAAGCGGCAATTAAAATATTACTTTAATTCAGATGAAGTTGCAAAATCAAATGAACATAACACCATACCTAAATGTCATGTTTTCAATAAAATCTTGGTATCAAGAATCTGCAATTTTTATTGTCAATATCTTCACAGGGTAGAAGGTTTTTTGATTATATATATATATATATATATATATATATAATATCTTAAGTTTGACGATGAGGAACTACTTTCAATAATAATATCTATTAGTTTAGCTGTGTTTTTAAAGATACGCATCAATCAATTTTTAAACGTCAAGAATCTCGTGAGAAGGAACTGTTAGCCTGCGAAAAATAAAATACTTTAGCTGTTTTGTGTTCAGTATGCACTGCTGAACAACGTACGAGGTGTTTTATTTCAACTTATGGGACACCCTGCATAATCGTCGAATAAAAGAGCACTCTACATTTAAATTATAAATGGCTTCGCGAATAACAGAATAATACATGAAAATGTAATCCTCTGAAATAAATATTATTTCTTTACAAAACGAACAACATTAATCAATAAACCAATAACCACCATGTTTTATAGTATTCCCCTATTGTTATTTTGCAGACCCACGCTCATAATAACATTCCGTTCCGAAAAATAAACAGGTTAAATTCCTGTGAACATATGTATTATTTATTTGCCCACATAATATAGTGATTATTGATGTTATGTACATATTGTCTGAGGCTTTTAAGCACTTGTACTTGAAGAGCTACAAATTAATCCCATATAATCAATGAAATCTAAGTTGTATTTTTTGTACGTTATCTACACCAATAAATCGATAAAGTGCAAACCTATTTGCTTATATAGTATTATGAAAGAAATGAGTTGGCCGGATTTTGTTCGCTTTCGTATAAGGCTTTATTAAGACAGAAAAGTATCTGAGTACCCCACTAGGTACCTACTATTTTCCCTTAAACAAGTTTATGAAAGCCAGCCAACCGTTAAGTACTTCTTTAGAAATGGTCCAATCGCGGAGAAAACATTTCTGCGAATGACTTCTCCCATGAAAGCCTTTTTGTATTTATGATGAACCTAAAAATGATGTAATAGGTATTACTGTTGTCTAGCGGCAGATTTGATGTCCTTAATATATCATCTAAGTAGACTGAGCAACACTTTTCATTTATGATATGCTCTAAAGAAAAATTTTAAGTTCGCGTATCGACACAGTTCTCTAAACAGTTGGTAAAGTTTCATACTCATTTCTATTTTCAAATTTTGTTTGATTACTGTATCGTTTTCCTCAGTCTTACTACGTAGGATTTTTAGACAATATCTTACTGTTTCTGTGGAACTTATGTCATCTATATGTCGCAATTGTGGAACGGGGCAACTACATTAAAGTGAACTTTTAAATGTACTCCCTGATGATATCTTTAATAATACATAATACTAAACAAGTCAGCGTTCTATTGACTACCAGATCAATGTGTCTAAATCCTGCAGGGAAGATCCTAGTTCAATATTGAATCAAACCAAAGGGTTTTGCAGAAAATGGCTCCGTGTTGAAAGCAGCCTTAATAATAATGTCGCTTATACTTTGTTTGGCGAGAGGGTAACAACGATATTAAAATACTCAAAGTTTACAAAATCTCATTTAACGGAAATTTCCTACACTTCAATATGACTAAGTCAACCTTGCACGATAGCACAGTTTACAGATTTAAATATTAGTTCCTGCTGTAGGTGAAGAGGTGTCAATACTTTAAAGATGGGGAAACTTTCCGTTTAGACAAAGGGTGTACAAAATGTGAATCGCGTTTCACATCCGACCGGTCCGGTTAACGATAAACCGAATTTGCGTCAGTAATTTGACTGCTATTTCATTTTTGTCTACATTTTAGAGATATGTTAAACACACAAACAAATAACAGTTGTATATACCTCACTCATTGACAGCCCTTTTGTCGACCTCTTCTGTGCCAGTGATTCTCCTCAGCGCAAAGGTAGAAACACGGGGGACCTACCGTGTAATGTCGAATACGAACGACAGATATTTCAGAGAAGGGTTTAAGCATTAAGATCCCGCGGTTGCAAGCCAGATTGGGAAATTGTGTGTGGTGGGTTGCTGACAGGATTTTTATAAATCTGCATAGTAATGCTCAGGTTTCGAACCCAACGTTTTACTCAGAAAGCGAGCGCTGTATCAGCTAAGCTAACACCATACACTGTATAAAATTAGAACGAAACATATAATTATAAACATTCCTACATTTTCGTCAACAAAATTCGTACTAATATTAATAACTACCTAGCTCACATTGGCAATTCTAGACTTTTATAAAACTTCTAAATACTGCATTGAGAATCACAACAAAATCACTTTGGTACAGGTGGAGTTTTTATCTATCGAGCACATCTTCCTGTAATTTACACATTTTAATCAACAACGGAATGCAGATAATATTGGCCTTAACCTCGAACAAGTCCTTAATAATTAAGAATGTAAATCCGACAATTTACTAAAATTCCTTAAAGACATAGACTGTTGCACCAAATATAAAAAAATTGTTTTAAATGTACTAGGTTACAATATGTAATAGTGTACAAGGTACTTTACAACTAGTGAAATAGTTATTTACATTAGAGTGCGGAAAAGTTGATTTTACAACGCGACAGCTCGTTTGGGGAACGAGCCCGAAGGGCGAGTTCCCCATTAGCTGGAGCGTTGTAAAATCATTTATGCACGAAATTTGTATAAAATTTTTTGGCCGACTATTTAAGAAAAAAACAGATTTAGAATATTTTTTTAATGTTGGTAACAAACTTTGACATTTTGACTAATTCAAATTTGTTTCATGTGTCATTTTGAATTTCTTATAGATGGCGCTATACTTTTATAATAAATAATAACAACATTTTACGCTTCTATTTTCTACATTATCGTGTCAAATATGGTGTAAAGTAGCGTTTTCTAAATTAGATTTTATTGGCCTATGCTTAATTTATTTTTTAAGCGTCCCTGAAGGGCTAAAATTTACTGGTTACTTTAACGCATACTAGCCGTACTTTGCAACATTGTGGGTAAAAATCTTGTTTCACATGACGTATACATGATGTAGCTTTACAATTCAGGAGGGCAAAAATAATCTTTACCGTTTAGAAGCCGAAGTTGTTTTGAGTAAAAATTTCTGCTGAACAAATGTAGGTCCGATTCTAAGTAATTTGCCAAATACGGGAGATCAAGTTTATGACATTTATTAATACTCTACACCCAAACCTAAACTTTACATTATAAACAGAACAAAATAGATCTATTAATTATTTACACTTAAACATAAAAATTAATTCAAAAACAAAGTGAAATATTCTGTTTATAGAAAACTTGCACAAACAGGTAACACAATACCGCTGGAGTGATGTTAGGTACCATGAAACACATAAATTAGCAGCCTATAAGTCATTGTTACTTAAAGCTCTAGCAGTTCTTTTAGATGACATTAGTTATACCCAAGAGAATTCGATTATCAAACAAATTACCTACAGTAAAAGCTACAACAATAAACTGATTTACTTATGAATTAAAAATATAAATTATAAACTCGCAAGTCGGTAAACGTATTCCAAATACCACTCTGAGAATGTTAAATATAATTTAATTGCTACAATTATCATTAAAACAAGTACATTTAAAGTAACTTATACAACGACAAAGAACACTGTCACCACCTTATTGAACGCGGCAGACGGAACCAACGATTTGTTAAAACCAAGTGTTAAATATTAAACTGTTCACAGTGTAATTATGTATACATAGGTCAGACAATTAAAAAATGTTATATTAGATACAAAGAACATAACAACACCAAGAAGGGGTAAGAATTTGTTGACCAAACTTGGCAGAAACGTTTAACTACTAAAAGGTAGCAATTGGTTAAAAGAAAAAGAACAAAATATAAACATAATTTTTATTAATAATGGGTTGCCCCCCCCCCCTATTGGTTACACACTCTCCCACTCTTCGTGGCATCGATTCTAGCATACTGTCGATTTCCTCTTGAGGTACTGTGTCCCAAACAATCTGTAATTCGTGCTGTAGAGCTTGCAACGCCTGCGGAGGATGCAGCAAGTTCCTCTGTTTTCTCCCCGTAATGTCCCAAACATGCTCGATGGACGAAATATCGGGAGATCGAGGTGGCCATGGCAAAAGATGGACATTAGCCGCTGCTTATCGGTCCATAGAACGTCTTGCAATATGGGGACGGGCATTATCCTGCTGGAAAAGTAGGTCTTCCAACTGCTGAAGAAATGGAAGAATATGGGGTTCTACCATCTCATCCACATACCGCTCGGCATTCATATTGCCTCGAATGAATAACAAACGGGACCTACTCCCATAAGTTATAGCACTCCATACCATAATCCCCACAGTTTGGTGCACATGTCTCGCAACAGAAAATTCAACATTACGACGTTCCCTACGTGTTCGTCTGACCCTCATACGGCCATCATGCATCCCCAAACACAATCGGGATTCATCACTGTATACCACCATAGGGTAATGGCAAAGGCCACTCTAGGTTCCAGTGCAGTCGCAACCTACACCACTCCAAACGTTGCTGTCGGTGTTAAGCCGTTAGTGGTAACAGTGGCCGATAGGATTGCACGCCGAAAGCTCTGATTCTGCGGTAAACCCTTGGAAGGGTTACAAGACGACCTTCGTTAGCTGACCATTGGTCGGCAATTGATCTGGTACTGGATAATCGGTCTCTTATTGTTTAAGTCGAAGATGGCGGTTCTGCACCTCATTTGTTCTTCTTTGTCCCCAGGTTCCTCTCCTGCAACGTCCTTGACCCTCCCTAGTCCATGCCTGATAGCAGCGTATGATGGTGAATTGGTTCCGATTAAGGCGATTTACAATTTCTCTGAAACCACCTTCGCGCAAACCAACAATACGATCTCTGTCGAATTCACTTAATTGGCGGTAATTTCCACTTTGGCGCACTCTAGGCATAATCACACCCTCAAAGCAAACTATCAAAAGCGAAAACAATAAAGAACTGAACAAAATCTCGCAAAACATACACCTGATAAAATTGTTAGAAAAAACTGAAAGAACTGTCAGATAGGCCATTATCACTTGATCCATATGAATGAAATTTTAATAAATTGCTACCTTTTAGTTGTAAAACGTTTCAGCCAAATTTGATCGAAAAATTCCTACCCCTCGTTGGTGTTGCGATTTCCATGTCACTGAGAATATATGCTCATATAAACAAAAACACTCGGAAGAAAACTATAAACACGGGTATGCATTGATATCAAATAAGGCACTAACATTTTGACACAATATGTGTAAATTGGATATACTTGAACCTCTTCAAATTGTTTTTGAAAGATTATAAAGTTAAAAGTAAAATAAAACCTATTGAAATTGTGACTGTTAAACTGTTAGATGTGTTGCCTGTGTTCGTAAAATCCTCTTGGGGTTATCTTATAAGCCTTTACTTCAGGCTCCCTAAATGATTTAAATAAACCTCACCGGAGACGAAGTGCATTGTTAAGGTGTAGGCGTTTACGATCCGGTGTCACTTGTAAAATACACCATAAGACAATCAGGACCGTTTTGAGACCTTCGTAGGCCCTAGGCACTTCTATTTCTAGAACATAAAACAGTTTATGAATCTTGAATATATTAACAAATTTTAATGCACCCTGAACGTCCCTGAACCTCTGCTAACACAAAATTCTTTCAATTAAAAACAAACTGCACGTAGAAAACGTCGCAAAGTGCACATTTAAAAAACGAGACGCGAAGCGTCGAGTTTTTCAACGGACGAGTGCGACAAGTGGTCTTATGAAACGTGTTCTTTATACTATTTTTTCTATTGAGGAAGTTTAAGAGTATTTTAAATAAATTTATGTAAAAAATTTTACGTCAAATCGATTACTAGGGAGTTTTTATAAACACTTATGGCAGCGCTGACAGGTGGCTGAAACTGACATTTCAAACTTTCAAATTCAAATCGAACTACCAACATCGTAAAAAACAAACTAAAAACAGTACGATTATAGGCCTCCTTAACGTACTGTTTTTAAGCTAAAACAGTGCGCTTAGAACGGCTTTATAAAACCGAAATAGAAAAAATCTATTATTCAAGGTTCAAATCCCCCATTCGAAGTCTGACTGGCAGCCTCCTTGGTCGCGTTAAATAATTAGGTACCTAAGTTCGAAATGACAAGGGGTAATAATGCAGTTGCCTAATGCGCGGTGCCCACCATATCGCCAGGTTTCATGAATTTAGCACGCAACAACAACCAGGTGCGATGGCAAGGATACAGTAGTTATAATTCTCATTCAAACAGCTAAATTAATATTTTAAATTACAATTTGTTCGTTTTTATTAGTTTGCGATTTTTTGTTTATCTGGTTTTCAAATTTAATATTGTACGCCTTAAAATGTTCGTAGCCCCTAGGCGCTGTGCCTAGTCGGGCTAATGGATAAAGATTTTAAAACACCGCAGAGTAGACCGTCCACAGTGCTTAAGCAATGCTTACAAAATAGCGTTCACGTGCTGCTAAGCAATTGCTTAAGTACTGTTTGGTATTATTGTAAGCATTGTAGGAGTACTATTGTTACGCCTACAGCTGTAACTGATGAGGAGCCCTTTGTCCTTATCGCCGGAATCACCAGAGAAACAACTACCCTTATATAAAATGGTGGGTTTTATTCATTACTATGTACTACAAGGCTATTACAACTTATTCTAAAATATTATACTAAACTACTTACAAGAATATAAACAGGTAAATCGCCATTACTGGGTTTATTATTCTTTGGAACACCGCCATCTGCCAACTATATACTCTCCACTCTCCACCCATAAGCGATGACCTGGTTATTACTTAATTTCCATTATCAAGCGTATTACTTATTTCACATTGCCCAATTTAATATTCTAATGTACTTTGATTTTGCTGAGTTAAAATGGCATCACTGCTTGCAACATAAATATGTATGCAATTGAAATCACATTACAACAGCTATGAAGCAATAATAATTTAATTTAGTATTTTGGATATTGGGTTCGTAACATTACTCCCCCTTTTGGCAAACGTCGACCCGACGTTTAATACGCTTGAGCCGGTTTACAATTAAAAACTAAACTAAATACATAAAAAAATAGGTAACTACATTTCACATTTCAATACCACACAAAATAAATTGATAATGTCCATTCATGTTCAAAATTATGATTCACTATTCACAAATTGTTTTTCAGTCGTAAAGTCACTTTAATGGTCCGTGAATCACTTCCGTCTAAGTTTCTCGCGACCGCGCACTACGCACTTAGCACTTGCTATATCGGATATTGGTAGAAATTTCAAGGAATCATTGAGGATGGATTAAATACATGAATATTGCATGGGAAATAATTAAGATAAAAGGGATTTATAGGTTAGGTATGAAATTGGGATTGATTATTTAAAGTTGATTGTACTATTTATATTTGATCGCAAGTATACTGAATTGCTCTTTACTGCAAAGTGGATGGTGCTGGTTGTTGAACCTCGTAAAATCTCGTAGGGCAGCTTACGTGGCAGGTGGATTTCCTGTGATCGGCGAATTTCCATTTTAGTTGCGACTTCTTAAATTGTGCTGAAGGAAGCTTTTTCGTGGAAGGCCTAGTTGCGTGCGTGGCTTAGTGTGGTATACAGTGTAGTTACATGAAAGTAGAAAAAATAACTTAATTATACTTATAAGGTAAATTTAATTTAATATTAGTTATTAATTTTTAACCAAAACATTTTCAATAGACAGAGAGATCCCCTACAGTCTTAAATAATTATAAAAAGAAATTCAAATATAGTTGTAGATTTTAATTTTTTGGAAAGAAGATTGACTTTATACTCTTTCTAAACAAAATATACAAACAACATTAATTTTAACGTTTCACAAGCATCTATTTGATGGACCCAAATTTTCAAAATGAAGTGCTAATTACAAAACATCATATCTCACACCTTATTATTTCTTAAATTGTTAAGATTTTTAATCCTCATTTACTTATAATGTCTCAATTATTCTCAGTTACTTCTGATAATGTACAGTATATTTCCGATAGTTCTTAACAACTTTCGATTCTCATTAATCTCATATTGTCTCATTTTAGACAATTCAGAAAGCACATCTCTGGTGCAAAACATAACAAAGCAACTCAGTGCAGTTTAAAAGCCCACAAGCGTGCGTTCACTGTTGGCTAATTCAATCTTAAGTGTCCTTTTATAAATTCCCTTTTGCACCCATAAGCGATGACCTGGTTACTACTTCATTTCCCTTATCAAGCGTATGACTTATTTCACGTTGCCTAATTTAATATTCTAATGTACTTTGATTTTGATTTTTTATTATACGCTTGCTGCGTAGGATTATACAGGTATTGTGTTCATACTTCAATACATATGTACCAGTAGTACAGCATGGGACTCGGTTTGTTCTAACACTTACATATTTTTTTCTAATTGTATATCTTACCTATGATTTGTTAAAAACGTTCTTCCTCATACATAGCAAATACTAAATAGACAATTAGGTGTAGCCAATTTATTCAATGCGAAAGCATACAGTATTTAAATCGTAAGCTTACAATATCCAATGTCCATAAGTGTTTCTGGAGTAGAAGTTGCAAAAACTGTTATTTCTACTGCTTGAGAATACGATATCGGTTTTATAAAGTTTTCATTTCACCGCTAGGGAACGAAACTCCGGAGTCAGCCGAGAAAAACAAGGGAAATAGCGCCCACATTAGATAAGGTGGCTCGAAGCTACGCTGAATAAATAGAGGTTAATATTCTGAAAAACGCCTTATGCATTTTTTGTAAAAATCCGATATTGAAAAATATTTTTCTTTCGACGCGGGCTTCCTGTATTATGCTTTCCTAACCGCGTGATAAATTGCATTTTTTTGTGATAAAGCAGCTATCAGCGTTTGGGTTCCGTTTTGATTACCCGAAGTTGTGTTCCATTGCAAACAAGCACGAAACCAAATGCATCTCCAAGCACCTACAGCTCTAGTTGTGCCGCATATTATGTATACCCAACAGTTCGTTGTGTTAGTTAACTGTGTAGATATTCCAAAGCATGAATGCATACACTAAGTGTAACAGATGATTTATTTTATGATGAACTGACAAATTAAATTTTAAAATTAGACTTTCGTCCTATTTCAAAAGTTTTAACGGCTGTCCTGAAATTTATAAATTACTTAAACTATTCCGCTAGATCCTTTACAAAATTTTATATTTAAATTTTACTTCATCTAAATGAAACAGCTTCAAACAACAAATTGCATAATACAGTAAATATCTCGCAACAAACAGTTGAATTTCACTACTAAACAAAATTGGCGAGGAGTCGTTATTATAGAAATTAATTAAAAGAACTTGTCAGGAAAACAGTATGTTCCAATACATCATCGCTCCTGTATTGACTTACCTTGTGTTCCACATTATGCGGTTGTTATTAGCGAAAATACGGTTTCATGCAGATTAATTATACGAAATTGCCAATACGTCTTGCGTAAAACTTCGTTGAATAAGCTCAACATTTTCTATGAAACTTCTCTACGTATTGAATTGGAACTCCAGGCGCTCATTAAATGTTTTCCCTTCGCAAATTAGCTCATATTCATATGTTCTAAAACTTGATTTACACTTTTTTAATTACAAAAGCTTATTCAAACTAACCTTTAGGTATAGAAAAACCGAGAGCGAATTAAAATCGCCTCAAAGAATATAATTCACAAAATGCAATATCCGACAACAAGCCCTAGAACCGGATCTTGAATACATCAAAATACGTAAACACTACACGGGAACCGCATGCTAAGGTGACTAAAGTGTTTGGTAGCGTAGTGTTGCGGTGAAAGGGGCTTCACCGAAATTGCTTAAGGGATGAAAGACTCGATTGTCATAATGTACAAGTTAAGTCACAATAAGTGAGCGCCATCCTTTCAAGTCGCAGCTAAACGAAGGTCTTGTGAAAGGGCCGAGGACAAACAGTTTACAGGGAATCTAATCTACCTTATTGTACTTCCTTGTTACCTGAATATTTCTTACAAAATATATACAAAAATGAAAATATACAAATATAACAACTCAGGAATTTTGAATAATAATTAAGAATATATTAAGAAAAATACAAAATAATTAGTACAATGGCAAGCAAAAAGAAACGGTCAAATCACACCCACAATCGGTCCCGTAATAAATTATATACAAATAATAGGCTTCGTGATGTCCGAATTTTTCTGGCTCACGCCGCTACTGGCCACGATATTTATGATTATGATAGATAGATTTATGATAGTAGTCACAAGAAAGCTCTGTGACCAACAACAGTTGAGTTCACAAAACAATGAAAATTAGTTATTAAATTATCAAACAATTCGCAACACAAGATTGCTTCCTTCTTATAAAAATATGGCTACTACTAATTTTCACAAATCGAAGCATTTTACAACAAGAAACTACTACGGACTGTTTCCGCTACTAACGGTATACATGAACAATTTTTATCTTAGTTCGGCTATAAAGTTGCGAGAAGCAAAAGAAGTTTTCCATTTTTGTATCCTTATTTGATGGACGCCCCTAGGTGGACAAAGATAAGAAGAACTCACAAAAGGGAACAATAAACTAAATTGCGATGGATTATAACACAGGACGACAGTTGCGCAATTGAAATTCTTCCAGGTAAGCAAGAAAAAAAATGTATAAATCATCTAGAAACGAGGAACGGAGGCACAGAGTTTTTGTTAAAACGGTGATAAGGTTGAGCGGGTAAGCTGGGATTAATTTTTATCCGTTTAAAGCAAGACGAGACACACACAGGCACTGGAGTCTCTACTAAATTATTGATTTGTATATGAGTTTAATCCGACCATTCAACGATTTAAACGGGAAAAAGATAAACAGTAAAACTTTAATTATTATAGCAACAATATTATTAATCCTGAACACCGGTCACTATAAAACGTCAGATCAGATCAAGATCCTAAGCCCGAATCATTTGTTTTAAGCAGCTTCAACAAGTCGACCAGTTCAGTTCTCAAAACTAACCGAAACACCTACACTGTAGAGCAAGATTCCAGGAAATTTGGCCGCCTATGCAGACAGAACAAGATTCATTCTAGTGATAATACTTGGGACAGCAAGAAGGTGACATAAAATTTTCTATTTAGAAATTACAATAAAGAAGGGAATTTAACGATCCTTTTGTTGCATTTCAGTGAAAACCAGACAAACGTCACAGAAAAATGTAGAACGACTTATTTTATCCGACAAATTAATGCAAAAAATTTTTAAACTGTAGCAGAGTAGAGAGCTGTTATAGTTTTGAAAATCCGCAATGCTGTGTATATTTCATTTAAAAATGCGTATTTGTTATAAAAAGAATTTTACAATTCTTAGCTTTGTACTGCATATCTACATATTAATTCCGTATTCCTTTTGCGCTTGTCAGTTATTTCGTTTACCAAACCCTGCACCAATACAAGTAAGATCTAAACACATCCTTTACATAAGAAACATGTTCGTCTGCATTTGGATACATCGACTGTGTACAGTGGACCTAACATAAGTTTGCCGTCATGCGTCACGAGCCGCGTACACTTAGCAACAGAAATTTAGAAGTTAGCTTGCAATAGAAATTTTTGTAATAATTATGATTTATATTAGAGTTGTTTGAATACAACAGTAAGTGAATAAACACTTATATTTAGTTATTTATAAATACAAAACAAGCAGAAAATAAGCATATAACTTAATAAATCGCAACAAGGTAAGACTTTTCTTTAACTCTACTAGCGAACTTAACAGCTCGAAGTTGCAACAAGAAATGTGCCCGCTAATCCCTACTACCATTTTGCCAGTGCGCACGTTGGCTCACCGGCAAAGCTAAGTTAGGTTAACTGTACATCGTTCAGCTCCAGGGCGAGAGTTGAGTTATGCATTGTACTGTTGTATTTCTGTTATACCCTACAAGATTCCGACGTCTCATAACGACAACGATAACATCAATCTTACGTCTCAACGCAGCTTACATTTTTAACGTTAGCAAACAACACGTCTGGTGTAGCCCGCGGGTTCAGTTTCTCGCTGTAATATTTGCAGAAGAACTGGAAGTACAAGGAAGTACAAAATAGCTGGATATCTTTAAATGTTACAGGAACACTTCTGTAAATTGCCACATTTTTCACGTAGCTTAAGCGGCGGAAACGAAGATGATCTTTTCAAACAATAGCTATCACAAATCATTTCCTTAGGTGAAACCCTGCTACATAAAGAAAGCAATGAAGTGCCTTTATATAAAATCATCATTCCGTAATCAGCTATTCTTGAGGAAACTCAATTCTTCCGCCCCATTTCATTGGTCGTGTTATGCAAGGAAACAATATATTGACAGCATGTTGTGACACTCTCTTTAGCCTGTCTGTTCTCTCCGGAAAATTGCAAATCTTTCTACAGGAAGTTATGTAAGCGTGTTTTGCTCTTCTTATGGCCGCTGAAAATATATGCGAATAATGATATTCGCAGTAAAAAGCTTATAGGACATGGAAGATTAATTTAACGGTGCACGGTGGTCTTGCCGTTAAGTTGATGGTTAATAATATTACCGCAATAAAAGAAATAAAACGTCGTTAAAACACTGCAGAGGTCGTTTTTATGATCACAAAGAAATAAAAATTTTGTTTGTGTTTTCTGAAGCATAAACTTTGCTTTCGGCATTTCATTACACAAAAAGTACCGATGTTTAGACAGGATTATTTTTATCCCTACGGTGAAGCTTTACAAGATTAAAATTAACTGTGAAAGTAATTATAGGTTTCGCAAAAAATGATTTTGAAGTATATCATTTACAAACACCTGCCGTCCCTTATATATTTTTAACACGCGTTTTTCCAACTATGCGTTCATGAATAAAACATCGCGTAATCGGTTTCCAATTACGGCGTCGAAAGACTCCATCCATAAATACTATAGTGGTACAAGTTTTCTAAACAACAGTGTATAAAAAGTCTCATTAATAAATCAATTTCGTTATATTATATTCTGTATTTCAAAGTAATATTTTTACGAGTAAAGACTATAGAAAGTGGATAACTTTAATGAAAAT
Source organism: Limonius californicus (assembly GCA_014611495.1). Lineage (NCBI taxonomy): Eukaryota > Metazoa > Arthropoda > Insecta > Coleoptera > Elateridae > Limonius > Limonius californicus. The sequence continues at coordinate 28,437 of JABXWE010102120.1, forward strand.
AATTTCAACCCACTTGAAAAAGCGCGAGAAGGTGGAAATTATATGTGCGTACATGAAATAATTGCCACATTTGGATTAACTTGTTAAACATTCTGATGAGTCGTTATTTCGCAACATGAGACTATTATCCTTTCAAAAACATTACGTTCATCAGACCAACGACCCCAGATAAATCAATTAACTTTATGTAAGCTAAATAGCGACGAGTTCGGTCAAAAATACATCCTGGTGGTGTCTATTAGTAGTAAATTGTTCTCTATTGCTTATTTTCTTGAAAGAACGGAACTGTAAGAAATTGTATATTCTCTGAGAGGCATATCTCTCAATACTGTCATTTTCACCGCTAGCTAGAGAGTATTTTAAAATATTTGTTAACCCACTGCAACCGCGGAGGACAGCTTTTTAAGTTTTAACAACCGACCACTAGATGGCGCTATTGAGATGTGTCATTACTATTTTCGTCAAACTTGACATTTGTTATTGTGAAAACAGTGGCAGCTTGAAATTGACCGAGTAGTATGTTTACAGTGAGCGCTTAAAAAAGCATTTTTCTGAAAAAATGGAAATTTCACGTGAAGGTTGTCGTTGCATGACCTCCGATTTTAGTAAAGGCCTAACGTCCTAAATCATCAACAATGCATGGAATCGCTTCGTTCAATTTTTGGTAATGAAGCACCATCAGAAATTATTGTGTACAATTGGTTTGCAAAATTTCGTCGTGGTCGTGCGTCCGTTAGTGATGAATTTCGTAAAGGTCGACCAAAATCGGTTGTTATTCCAAAAAACATCGGTCCTGTGCCCAACATGATTGAAGAAGATTGGCATGTGACTTACACTGAGATAGAGGCATCCTTAGGCATATCTAAGACTGCAGTACATTCGATTTTGCATGAACATTTAGCTGTGAAAAAGATCTGTTCCTGATGGATTCTGCATAATTTGACCGAAGCTCAAAAAGGGCTCGTGTTAATTGGGGTAAGGAAATGCTCAAAAACTTCGACCAAGGAACTGCAAAATGCGTATAGAACATAGTAGTAACAGGAGACGAAACTTGGATATATTCGTGTGAACCGGAAACTAAGCAACAATCCACTGTTTGGGTGTTCCAAGATGAACCGAATCCTACAAAAGTTGTTCGTTCACGAAGCACTTTCAAGAATTTGATCGCTTGTTTCTTCGGTTGTACTGGACGTGTCGCAAACATTCCTTTTTATTGAATCGAAGAACAGTTGACGCTGAATGGTATACAACAATTTGTTTGCCAGAAGTCATCGACGAAATCAGGAAAAACAACCGAAAAAGTCGCATCATTCTTCATCATGACAATACCATCTCTCACACAGCACGTCAAACAATTGATTATTTAAAGGAGAAAAACATCGAATGAATGTCCCATTGCCCATATTCACCTTATTTATCGCCCCGACGACTTCATTGTGTTCCCGAAGGTCAAACAGAAGATGCGTGGACACCGATTTTCATCAGCTCAAGAAGCTGTTGAAGCCTTCAAAAACCATGATTTTGAGATACCAACTTCAGAGTGGAAAAAATGTTTCGAGAATTGTTTTGAACGCATGCAAAAGTGTATAAATCTTAAAGGCGAATATTTTGACAAGCAATAAATAAGTTTGTTCCAAAACAATTTTTCTTTCCCAGTTTTTGTAAAAAATTAAAATGTTGCCCTCGTACAACTGTTTTGGCAATTTGTCGTTGCTGAGTTGAATTATCGAAAAAAAAAGTTACAAATAAACGGCATTCTCCCTCTGTCTGTATTATACCACGTAAAATTCCGACATGGCACGTTTTAGCTCAATCTTTCCTCCGCATTTTTGTTTCTCCGGACTTTGTAATTATTCCATCTCCAGAGAGTAGAAAATTAAGTAAATCCAAGTTACCATATTAATTTAATACGATTACATTTTCCTGTGAGCCCCTTTCTATTATTATCATGCTGCCGTTACATCGGTTACGCATTTCGTTAGTATCCTGTTTAGAATATAAAGAAACATTCCGTACAGATTTTGTTCGCCTTTTTTATATCACTTGATTTATGAACTGAATAAATGCTGCTTAGGAATAGAGCAACCTTCCATTTTTAAAGCATAATCATTTATTCCCGTGCTGTGTGACCGTATGGTAACTGGGTATTTAATTCAGCAAGCAGCAAAACGTTATACTTGATTATATCTATTATAATCAAGAAATTTTGTGTTGAATTTTAATGGAAATTAATGTTTTGAGACTTACGAACAAAGAGCTTTTTTACAAGACCTTAGCATGTGTCTGGATCTAAAAATCCATATCCCAAGAGCTTCTAGAGCAATATTAAACATTTAAAGCGTACCTAAAACGGAAATTGGTATTGTTCAGTTGGCCCACTTACAAAATTCTCAATTATTGGTACTCAATCAATGGAAATGTAAACAATATTTTAATATAACTATTTTTTATTTTTCACCAAACATTGTATGGATTTTTTACACAATTTAAGACCTACTAAGATAATAAATTAAACAGGAAAGCGAAAAATATGCAATCAGAGGAACTTGAATGTGAAACACATTTCAAAAGATTACCATTGGAAAACATCACCTTTAATTTTAATAACGTCTTTTTTGAAACAGAATATTTATTAAGTTCTGGCACTTTTATGTAGTAAATAAATCCCATTTGTTTTTTAATTTTTGTTTTAGTTCTGGGATTCATCGGGTGTTACAAGTCAGGGCTACTCGAAACTCACTCTAAGAATAGAATATGTTATCTGGGAACCATTTTAAAGCTCTTTTTTGACGTATGGAACGAAGCTCCGTTTTGTTGAAAAATAAAATCCTCTGCAGAAACCTAAGCTTGTTCCATTATTGGAACTTCAAAGTGTAAATATTTTTCTGTGTTAATCTAATCAATATAGTGCAGTTTTCCTACACCTTTTGCAGACTTTGAGCTCCATCCATGACAGATGGTGGAAATTTCACTTTCCTTTTTTAACAATCTGGATGGCTTAATTGTTTGAATAGCTCTGCTCTGGCTGTCACCTACACAAATTTTAAAGCAAGACTCAGCGCTGTTCAGACTTCCAATTAAAATGTTCTGTTGCCTGTTTCAGTCTGTTTTTCTTTTGATTTAGTCTCAACAGTAGCTTTTCTTTAATCTAAACATATTATGTTATTTTCCGCAAATTTAAATTTAGACAGCAGCTGAAAAACATTTCCTTATATGTTACAAATTCTAATTCACCACAGCATTACTCCAGAGTGCACTCTGTTTTCCCTAATTATTCTGTTCAGTGCACTTTTATCAGATTAGCTTAGTTTTTTCATGTACCAGGGCTTTGAGGCAATGGAACCATTTGCTGTATGTAATCGCACAAAATTTCTAACACTATATCGTGATAAATATAATAGTTTCCCGATTTTGGAATTTAATTTTCCGTTTTTTAATAAGTTTGTAATGATTTGTCAAATTATTTCATCAATATCTTTTCCTTTACCTTTCATTAATTAATTTCGTTTTTATGCTAGAAAATTAAATATTATTGAACACATTTTACTATTTGTAATAAAGAAAGGTCTTAATATCAATATTCAGCAAAAAAAAATAGAAAGTTGCAGTTAGTTTTACATATTGTGAATAATGTCTATAGAAATTGAAGGTCCAACTGAAACGGGACTGGCCTCGTAGGTATATACAACGATAACTTCTAACCTAGGTACATTTTGATTGTATTGTATATTAGATTTGTATATTCACAAAACTCAGTGGTACACCTAAATTTCTGTTTGATATGCCATTATTATTAAGATATGTTTAGTTATATTTCGAAGGCGTTTTTTTAAAACCTCGTTACGAATCTTCTCTGGTTCGTTTAGTGGTTGCTCCGATGGCTTCAAGAAGTGTTTTAACAGTTTAAATATCCGATAGGAAATATACCTAGTTGTTGTACTACTGTGGGTATTGATACTCTTTGATTCTTCGTCGAGTAAGCTAAAATATTCAATTTATTCTGTGAACCATCTTCATTGTTGCTTTTATGATTCAATGTCTCTTTGTCGATTATATAAATATAGTAAAAAGTTAATTTTGCGTCCCAAGCAAAGCTGAGGTTACGTTCTACCGCCGTACAGATTTTGATACCTACGCTCCCCTGTTCTTCGATTGTTGTTCCATTTAATGTAGGAACACCGCGTGTCCAATTTGTCATTGTGTGAAAATTCATGTCACTCCATTTATCTATTTTACTGATGGTTTCTACGCGCAAATACAGCAACAAACAACTTAACAAGCAACATTCAGTTTTAGTAAGAGTAATTATTCTTAGCAATGACAGCAAAATGCTGGTGGAAGATCAATTTGCATTTTTATAATTTTTAGATGCCTATAGCAGAGCAAGCTCTTATGCAAGGTTCATAAAGTTATACACTATGTAACAATTAAAAAAATCTTCTTCATTTGCTCTCAAATAAATATTGTATACATTTTGTATCTGGGTTTACTTATGTGTACAAAAATATCCATGGCGGACTATAAGTTTCGAACACGGTACTAAAATATAGAACATCAGTTAAATGGGAAAATTCAAAACTCTAGAACTTTGCTCTGCTTTCTTTATACGCCGAAATCCACAATTCTAAGTTTTCGTTTTTATGATAATCTACTTACTATGAATTTTTACGGTCCAAACGATCGTTTTTATCAGACCGTAACAAACTGATGATAAAAAGGCTCTTCAGCTGGCTCAGGGAGGAGAGGTAGTGCACGGAAAAAGCTTACAGGAAGAAAGTCTTGATTGTTACCACGTACAGGACGAGTCAAATTAAGTGGGCGCCACCTTTTCGAGTCACAGCGAAATGAAGATCCTCGTGAATCGGAAATCGGGAATCGAACTTACCTTACTGTGCTTTCTCCTGAATACTTGTTACAAAAGACATGAAAATGGGAAAATACACAGAAATAATTTATAATTAATTTTGAATAATAATTATAAAAATATTAAGTAAAATATAAAATGGTTGATAAAATTACAAGCAAAAAAAAACGTTCAAATCAGAACCAGAGTCGGTTCAATTAGATTATTAGATTATGCATCAACAAAGGATTCCATGAAGTCTCAATTTGATGGCTTGTAGCTACTAGCCAATCTAGTTACTGTACCATAAAAAAAGGAGCTTAGTAACCAATAACAGTTGAGATCACAAAAGCAAATACAGTAATTTGTAAAATTTTTAAACAATTAGCTACTGAAGGTTGCGCCATGGCCGGTCCCAAGTCCGGATGAGAAAGGAGGAGGGTTTGTGGGTGACGTTAGCAGCCCGCCTACAGTAAAACAACCCAAAGCTCACAGCACCAGCGAACATGCCTCGGGTGATAACGGACGGAATCTATCGTTGACGACTACTGCACGAAGAAGGAAATAGAGGAAGTGGAAGAAGAATATACTGCGCATCGCATGTTGGAATATAACATCATGGTCAAAACGAGATCAAGAAATTCTTATGGATATGACACACCACAAAGTGGATCTGTGTGCATTATCTGAGACCAAAAAGAAAGGGTGCGGAATAAACAAATATGGAAATTATAAATTAATATATAGCGGCAAAGAAAAAGGAGATTGGGCCTCTTCGGGGGTTGGCCTTCTCGTTCATAAGAAGTTCGAACATAACATTACTAACGTCGATTACATTAACCAGAGAATATTAAAAAGCACACTTAAATTTGGAAATATGAGCATTCATCTAATATCTGTATATGTCAATAAACCCAGAGAAGAAATAGAAAGTTTTTACAACGATCTTCAATATGTATTGAACAGAACTACAGAGAGTGACAAAATTCTAATAATGGGAGATATGAATGCCCGAATAGGAAACGCAGTAATACCTGATGTAAAACAACGATTTAACGAAGAAGTAATTAACGATAGTGGTGTACAACTGCTGGAATTTTGTAGCTTCAACGCACTGCGTATAAATAATACATTCTATGCCCATAAAAACCAACATAAATACAAGTGGGAGAATTCAAGGGGACAAAAATCGACGATAGATTATAAATATCTAATAGAATGATACATCCTACACAAATATTAGATGTGAGATCAGTAACATCTCTTAATATTGGTTCTGATCATCATATGGTACTCAGCAAAATGAGGATGATGGCACATTTGAACAAAAAACCAACCCTAAAACTACAGAAAAGTTGAATGTGGAGTTACTACAAGATCAGAGCACACGAACACTATACGAAGAAATATTAAAAGCCGCAATAATTGATAATTCCATTATGGACGAGGATGATATCAACTCTACTTGGAGAAAATTAAAATGCAATATAATAAACGCAGCACAACAAGCTCTCAGGACAAGGAAAATAAGAACTCAAACAAAAAATAAAAAAAGCCTTGGTTTACAGAGGATATTAAACTTCTAGCCCAAGAAAAGAGACAAGCATATCTCAGATATCGAAGTAACAAAACAGCACTTGAGCATCAAAAGTACGTGGAAGTTAGAAATAGGACAAATGCGCAAATCAGAAGCTTGAAACGCGATTATTGGATGGCTTTCACTAAAGGAATAGAGCACGATTTGTATGGTGCGCAAAGAAGAATATGAGGAATTCTTAAGAGACAAAAGAGAAACATTAATGAGTACATACAGATCAATAATATAAATAAAGAGCAATGGACCAAATATCTGAATACTCTGTTCCAAAGCGACGAAGAAAAGGTAGACGACTTGGAACAATTATTGGACCGCCATCAAACCACCAATACAACAACCTTTACGTATGAACAAATCATAGAAACCATGAAAAATCTTAACAATCGAAAAGCACCAGGTACCGACACCATACCCAACGAACTCTTGGAATACGGAGGCACGACACTAGCTAGAGAATTAGCAACGATGTTCCAGCAAATATTAGAAAACTCAAGGCTACCAGAAGATTGGAGAACAAGCGTGAGGGGGTAATAAAGGGTACTAAAAATGATCCATCGAACTACAGGACAATATCACTTTTAAATACAACAGTCAAGTTATTTACTGGTCTGATTAGAAGTGAGCTAAACATAACATTAGACATAAGTGAGGAACAACAGGGCTTTCGTAAAAATAGATCAACAACCGATGCCATCTTCATTGTACGACAGATAACAGAAAAATCACTAGAGTACGACAAACCTGCATATATGTGTTTTATTGATTTGACGAAGGCGTTCGACCGGGTGCGACTAACTGATGTGGTGCAAATTTGTCATGAAAAAGGAATATCGAACGACATAATTAAAACAGTGAAAGATCAGAATACGAGAAACACAACTCGGCTAAGAATCAACAATTAATTAACCGAAAAGGTCGCTGTTCGAACAGGAATTAGACAAGGAGACGGCCTTAGTCCGATGTTATTTAACCTAGTTATGGATAAGATAATTACAAAAACAAAAGCATCTAGCAGCGGCTATCAGCTGAACACGGGTGAAATCAAAGTAGTTTGTTATGCGGACGACGCCGTAATTATATCAGAAGCCGAGGACAATCTGCAACGACTGTTGTAAGCATTTAAAATAGAAGCAGGAACATACAATATGACCATATCTGTAGAAAAACCAAAAAGCCTTGTTATATCAAAAGAGCCTCGAAGATGTAAGATTGTTCTTGACAATCAAAATATTGAGCAAGTAATGTCATTTACCTACCTGGGAACACAAATATCCAGCCAAGGTAACCTAGTAAAAGAAGTGACTGACCAAGTAATTAAAGCTACAGCTGTGTCGGGATGCCTCAAAGATCTTTTATGTCGAAATGAGTTCCTAAATATACAAAGCAAAGTGCGAGTATACAAAACGTGTATAAGACCTATTGTTAATTGCCATTACATTTAAATTTGCCGCCTTTACACTTCACCCTGGTGGGGTGGCATTTGAGTCGGTTTCCAGACGGACCGGCATTCGTTCATCAAGGGGTCACAGACTTGCATGTAGCAAGAAGTGGCTCCGATGCAATCATTAAATAAAGTTTATTTTACAAAGGCTTTTTGAGTTTTTTTACTATTAAAAACGAGAGCCTAAAACATGGTCCTTCGAGCCGGATAATTATTCAGTGCATCAAAATAATTGAAACAAATAATTTCAATTATTCAACAAAACAGAATTTTCGAGCAGCCCAGTAAATTATTGAGCAGTATTAGCGACGAGGCACCCCAACACTACTTGGCTGGTCTACTCTCGTCAATCAAGCTGGAGCAAAAGCCCGACGCCCCAAGAAGCACAACTTGGCTGGTCTAGTCCTGTCTGCTGAACACGTGCAAAGCACAGGTGCAAAGTGAGTACCCATTTTTCCTTCCTTATCGTTGCGTCTCTATTTGAGTCATTATTCGGTTATTTCAAATTTTTATTGTGGCGGTAATAACTTTACAATGGCAGATGAAGAATTAAACAAGCTTATTAAAAAACGCTCTACAATAAAGGGTCAACTTACACGTTTTAAAACATTTATGCAAGCAATTCAGGCATCAGTTGAAAGCGAGCAAGCTTTAGTAATGCAAGTAGAAACGCGCTTAGAAAAAATTGTACCGTTGTTCGATTGTTTCAATGAAATCCAGTTGGACATAGATCTCATTGACAATGAGTTGCAAAACACAACAAGCGTGCAGGAACGTGATCACTTTGAAGAAATTTATTATAAATTAGTTGCCGAAGCTAGAAAGTTTATTGCGGATCACTCCGCCAATGCAGCGGATACCGACGATTGTTCTGAACGGGCATCAGTGCGTTCCATTGAACGATTAAATTCGAATGTTAGGCTTCCCAAAATGGATTTACCTAGTTTTTCAGGCTCATATGAAAATTGGTATGCATTTAAAGACATGTTCAATTCACTAATAGATTCAAAGCAAAATTTAAGCGACATCGAAAAGTTTTATTATCTAAGATCCTCATTAAAGAATGAAGCCGCTCAGGTCATTCAATCAATCGAGATGTCAGCCGAAAATTACCAAGTAGCTTGGAATTTAATATGTGAACGGTATGATAATAAGCGTTTAATAATACACAACCATGTGTCTGCTTTGTTTGATTTGCCGTCTTTGCACAAGGAATCGCATTCTCAATTGCGAAAGCTATTGGATAATTTCTTAAAGCATCTGCGCTCGTTGCATGCACTAAAACAGCCCACTAACCATTGGGACGTACTATTAATTCATATAGTAAGCAAAAAACTTGATCCAATTACAGCAAGGGAGTGGGAGCTATATAAAATCACTGGTGATCTTCCGACTATGGAAGACATGCAAGCATTTTTGAAACAAAGGTGTGATTTGTTAGAAAAATTACACGCAAATAGTGATAAAAGTAAACCAAGCGTAAATTCCAAAAATCAAAGGGCTAATGAGCAAAAACAATATAGTAGTGCGTTCGTATCAGCTGATAGTATTTGCATTTTTTGTAAGGGTTCCCATTCCATTCACACATGTGAAAATTTCTTAAAATTGGAGATCGGGAAAAGAATAAACGAGGTAAAGAACTTGAGACTCTGCGTAAACTGTCTAAAAAAGAATCATTTTACTAGAAATTGTAAGGCTGGCTCTTGTAGGAAGTGTGGCAAAAAACATAGTACTCTTTTGCATCTAGAATTTATAAAAGATTTGAAGCCGGCCACTGATTCAAATTCAGCTCAAGGCAATGCAAATTCAAATCAAAGTGTTACTTCAGAGGCTGAACAAGTCAATGCGAGTCTTGACCTATCTCAAGTCAACTTAAGTCAATTTCAAGCGCAACATATTTTATTATCAACGGCGAAGGTGCGTATTTTTGATAACCAGGGCCAAGCGCATATCTGTCGCGCGCTGCTAGACAGCGGCGCACAATCAAATTTTATTTCTGAACGTTTATGCGATTTGGTACAACTTCGCAAAACAAGCATAAATATGTCCATTGTCGGCATTAATCAGGTTGAAGCTAGTATAAAACATAGCACCACCGTTAAAATGGAATCCTGTCTTAATAACTTTAGTCTAGAACTATCATGTCTAGTGGTAACAAAAATTTGTGGCGACTTACCATCGGTATCATTTGATATATCGGAGTTGAAAATTCCCCCAAATATAAAGCTAGCTGATCCTAATTATGGGAAACCAGGCAAAATTGACCTGCTTATAGGGGCGAGTGTATTTTGGAATTTGATTTCTATGGGGCAGATTAAGTTAGGTAGGGGCCAGCCCGTGCTGCAAAAAACTACATTAGGTTGGATAGTTTCTGGCCCGATTCAGAATTCCAAATTATTACAACCGCAAAAGGTTCATTGCGGCCTTAGTACGAGTCTTGAAATTCAGACGCAATTAACCAAGTTCTGGGAATTGGAGGAGCCTCCTAAAGGGAAAATTCTTTCCAATGAGCAAATTAGGTGTGAGCAGCATTTTAATGAAACGATAAGACAGAGGTCAGATGGTAGATTCATTGTAAGCATACCATTTAAAGAATCGGTTTGTAAATTAGGCAATTCAGAGGAGGTAGCTATTAAAAGATTCTACGCTTTGGAACGTAAGCTACAAGCTAACCCTACATTTCATGAGCAGTATTCTAAATTCATGCGCGAATATGAAGAATTGGGGCATATGTCAAGGGTGCAAAATGAAGACTTGGTTGGCACAACATATTATTTGCCTCATCACGGAATTTTTAAGGCGGATAGTTTGACAACGAAGCTCAGAGTAGTTTTTGACGGATCGGCAAAGTCAACTTCTGGTTATTCATTAAATGATTTGCAAATGGTAGGCCCTGTGTTACAGGACGATTTATTGGCTTTGACATTGCGATTTCGAAAGCACGCGTATGTAATAACGGCTGATATCACAAAAATGTACCGTCAGGTATTAGTATCGCAGGAACAAACCTGTTTGCAGAGGATTGTTTGGCGGGAGAATCCTTCTGATACTTTAATGCATTTCAACTTAAACACAGTAACATATGGCACAGCTGCTGCGTCCTATTTGGCGATCAGAGTATTGCAGGAAATTGCAAAAAGGAATTTGAAAAAATATCCCAAATCAGCTAGCATTATTCTAGCAGACTTCTATGTAGATGACTTACTTACCGGTGCTGACACCATAGAAGAAGCAACTACCATTACTGATGAAGTAACCAAAATATTAAATTCAGGTTGCTTTGATCTAAGAAAATGGGCTTCTAATAACCCTGCAATTCTAAAAAACATTGAAACATCAAACTTGGCCAACTTTCTGGAAATTGGCGGTAATGATAATTCAAAAATCTTAGGTCTTTACTGGTATTCAGAACCTGATATACTAAAATATAACATAAAAATTGCAGTAAGCTCTAAGTCCGTAACAAAGCGCACCATTCTATCAAATGTCGCAAAAATATTTGACCCATTAGGGCTATTAGGTCCTTGCATTATTACGGCAAAGGTAATATTGCAAACGCTCTGGCAATATAAGCTTACTTGGGACGAATCTGTTCCACTAGATTTGCAAACAAAATGGGTAAACTTTCAAAATGAGCTGCCCTTGCTAAACAAAATTAAGATACCTAGGCATGTAATTTGCATAAAGCCAATGGCTATCGAGATGCACGGTTTTTCTGATGCTTCCGAGGTAGCCTTCGGTGCGTGTATTTATTTGCGAAGCATTAATGTAAAAGGAAACATAATTGTTAGGTTGCTGTGTTCAAAAACGAGAGTAGCACCTTTGAAAAGCGTAAGCATACCCCGCCTTGAATTGTGCGGTGCCCTGATTCTGGCACAATTGGCCAAAAAGGCCTCAAAGTCACTAAATATTGAATTTAGCAAGCGAGTATTTTGGTGTGATTCAACTATCGCTCTCGCTTGGATCAAGGCGGAGCCGCACACTTTAAAAACGTTCGTTGCAAACAGAGTTACGGAAATTCAAAACGTAACACTACCCCGGGAGTGGTCACACGTAAATACGAAAGACAACCCGGCAGATTTACTGTCTCGTGGCGTAAGTCCCAGTAACATCTTGAATTGCAACACTTGGTGGCAAGGGCCGTCCTGGCTAGCTAAGCCTATGGAAGAATGGCCTAGTAATCAAGGAAGGGAGCTAGAAAATTTGGCTGACTTACCTGAAGTACGGTCTCAATACGCATTCCTTGTTAATGCTTTTAATCTCCCAGACCTATTCGGCAGATTTTCTTGTTTGAATAAGCTCAAAAGAGTGGTTGGCTATTGTCTACGATTCAAAAATAATTCAATGAAGCAACAGTGCAATAGGCAAGCTGGTCCATTGGGCGCAAAGGAATTAGAGGAAACCATGAAGTGTTTAATACGAATAGCTCAACGCGACTCATTCCAGCGAGAAATACATGATCTAAAAAAGCATCGAGAAGTTCATAGGAGCAGTAAGTTGCTTGCTTTGCATCCATATTTGGATGAGTCTAATGTATTAAGAGTAGGTGGTAGGATACAAAATTCTAAATTTAAATTTGAAAAGGTTCATCCCATAGTACTTCCGGATAAGCACAAGCTAACAACGTTAATATTAAAACAAGAACACGTAAGATTGTTGCATGCTGGTCAACAAGCTTTATTAGCTTCAATTCGTGAACGATACTGGCCAATAAATGCACGTGGTCAAATAAAGAGCATCGTACGTGGTTGTGTAAAATGTTTTAAAGTAGATCCTAAGGTAATCATACCTCGTATGGGTAATTTGCCTGAATCTCGATTGAACCCATCATTTCCATTTCATTCATGCGGCGTTGATTACGCCGGACCTTTTAATATAAAGGAAAGGGGTGGTCGAGGCTCCAAGAGTTTTAAGGTTTATGTCTGCCTTTTCGTATGTTTTACTGTAAAAGCTGTACATATTGAAACAGTAACAGATCTAACCTCTGAAGGTTTTTTAGGAGCCTTCAGACGTTTTTGCTCGCGGAGAGGAAAGCCTAAAGAAATCTATTCTGACAATGGAACTAATTTCGTGGGCTCTAATACAGAACTCGCTAAGCTAGGTGAATTCTTGATCGATAACAAAAACCAAGAAAAATTGATAAGCGCGATAGCTTCGGAAAGTGTAAGTTGGCATTTTATTCCAGCGCATTCGCCGCATTTCGGTGGCCTGTGGGAAGCGGGCATTAAAAGTATGAAGTCTCACTTAAAGAGAACCGTGGGTAATGCGTCATTAAGATTAATAGAATTTCAAACGGTATTGACTCAAATAGAAGGCGTACTAAACTCCCGTCCCCTATTCCCGTTAACGGATGATCCAAACGATCTCAATCCCATAACGCCGGCTCACTTTTTAATTGGAAGGTCCATTACGAGCCTACCAGACCCCAATTTACGAGAGATTCCCGAAAATAGGTTATCAAGGTTTCAAAGGATTCAGCAGATCACTCAACACCTTTGGGTCCGCTGGTCGAGAGAGTACGTTTCGGAACTTCAGCAGAGGATTAAATGGAAACGTGATAGCAATCTGCATCTGAAGGTTGGTGCCATGGTCATCATGAAGGAAGATAATCTGCCTCCCCTAAAGTGGCCAATCGCTCGCATCATCCAACTGCATCCGGGATCAGATGGTATAGTGAGAGTGGTGACAGTTAAAACTGCTACTAGTGTCTTGAATCGGGCAGTGGCTAAAATTTGTGTTTTGCCTACTGACACTTGAATTTGATTTGTTTAATTTCCTGCTCCCTTTGGGCATGTATCCATGTTAATCTATGTATGTACTCGTTTGTATTTCGTTTGTTCTTCTTTGATAATATGTATTTGTTTTGAAAGTTACCTTTCAAGGTGGCCTATATGTTAATTGCCATTAAGTTTAAATTTGCCGCCTCTGCGCGTCGCCCTGTTGGGGTGGCATTCGAGTCGGACCGGACGGACCGGCATTCGTTCATGAAGGAGTCACTGACACGCATGTATCAATAAGTGGCTCCGATGGAATAATTAAAATAAAGTTTATATCACAAAGGCTCTTTGAGTTTTTTTAATATTAAAGGCGAGAGCCTAAAACAATGTGTGTTAAAATTTACTGCCTCTTTTATTATTGTGGATTCTGTATTTGATGTGTACGAATTTTGCAAGCTTTATAAACAGGAGGGAGGCACAATAAAGGTGAGTTCGATTCCCGTAAGCTGCTGGCCTCTCGGCCTTCCACGAGGACCTGCGCCCACTAATTTTGACCCACTCTGTACACAATTAGGAAGATTTCCCTTCCGTAACCGATTTCCGTGAATCCCCCTACTCCTCTGAGCTAAGCTGCAGGCCTTTCTCCATCTATCTGGTTACGGGTCGACGGAAAACCTCGTTTGGCCCGTAACATTGTATGATAAAACACAAATTCAATTGAAAAAATATAAATGACAATCTACAAAGACATGGTTACACAGAAGCATCAATAATATGTAATAATTTTGACGTTTAGCTGTGTAAGAATGCCTTTTGTCGTATAATTCACCTTGGTGAAAGAAAATGGGCAAATCTAATACCAACGACATGTTAAATAAACAGCAGGTTATGAAAGCATGCCATTTTTAACTAAGGACATATTGTATTTGTATTTTGATTGAGAGAGATCTAGGATGCGGTTTTCCAAGCATCTCTATCTCCTGTAGCAATTACTGGCTTATTGTATACCCTAAGTATGCCTATCTGGGGTAGTTCCAACCCCAGTAGTCACTTTTAACGTGTCACACGTCGCAGTGGCACGTGTTTACTTCTTATTCGACAGAAAGCCCACTTTCAAATTTTTTTTCGTCAGAAATATGGCACCGACCTGTGCTATCAAATCCGCTTCCCTTGTATCTACAGGTAAGTGCACTAACTATTAGACCACCGAAATCGTCTATGGTAGATACTTTTTTGTGTCTCGGTTAGCTGTGATTTATTTTTAAGGTTGTTAATATCCTTTGTGATATGAACACTCAAGGTACTATTGTCATTATGGTAGTATCACTCTACAACTAAATCAATTTTGTTCTCAAGATTATTCAATTTTGTTATTATAAATCCTGATCTTAATTCAAAAACGATCCACGGTACCGTACAAAGCCATATTGATATGTAAGTGTAATAAAGTCAGGGCGAATACAGACGCCAACAAAGGGTGAATGGAGTATATGCAAGAATTTTTAAATTTTTAATTGAGCTCCTTTTCCGCAAATTTGTTTTTTGTAGTTGTTTGACTAAATAAATAAATTGCTTATGGGGAAATTATTTCGGGGAGAGCCGAAACCCTGCTGCCGCTTTAACCCCGGTTGAAGTAGTAAGTGACGGGGCGCAGTAATCCAAGAGCACCAACGGTTGTAAGTATTCTCCGAGGTACCAAGGTAGCAGCGTGTGAGCGAAAATTTCGGTCACCCATCCAAGTGATGCGCGTTGCTTAATTTAATACTGTTTGAGCAGTACTCGCGCTTGTCCTCACGCTGCTCCCAGTAGATTGACTTGTTAGACCGTAGTGGAATCGAAATGCGTGCTGGTTTGAAAATCGAACTCTATTTACTTAATAGTTCTGCAAATGCAATGCATCACTGCTGCCAGACTAATACAATGTTTATCTTGAGATTTAACAAGTTGCAATCCATGCACACCGTTTATTCTGCAATTCTAAATTAACGTTTCAGCGAAATTCTATTTGAGGACAAACACGAGGTGCTTTGCAAACAATAAATGCACATTTCGTGATCCGGCTCATCCATTTTCGCTAGTGCTTTGTTTTTCGCCCTTTTTTAGATTGTAAATTTATGAGGTTGGTCGTTCAAGGAGTAAGGGACACTCAAATAATGAATCATTTGCTGTTAGGTGAAAATTGCACGAAATTCCCACTAAATAAATGGAGATTTAGAACAGCTCTTTACATTTTTAAAAATAAAATAGTGTTTCGTCCTATTTTTGTTTGTTTGAATGAAAATGGCCAACAAACCTTGACAATTTAAAGAACAAACACATTAATTTAAATTTTTATTTTTAAATGAGAAAAACAGAAGAAATAGA